>APFE031370383.1:0-13468 GCA_000404065.3 Pinus taeda
ATGTAATCATGGTAGTGGTAGATAAACCTAGCAAGGTAGTTCACTTTGTGTGAGTCAAATCCACCAATTCCACTAGTGATGTAAGAGAAATATTGATAAAGGATATTGTGAGGCTAGATGGCATTACCAAGAAGATTATGTCAGACAAAAATGCTAGATTAAATTCTAGTTTTGGGAAGGAATTGTTTGCGAGATTAGGAATAGAATTAGCATTTAGTACAACCTATCATCCATAAACAGATGGGAAAACAAAGAGGATAAATCAGATCCTTAAGGACATTTTAAGGATGTATGTGATGTGCCAACCCAATAAATGGGAAAAATATATTCCACTTTTGGAATTCATATACAATAATGGACACCAACAGTCCATAGAGATGAGCCCCTTTGAGGCGTTTTCTGTCAACAGCAGTATTATAACCTTCGCGTAAATACTTAACATGCATTGCATTTAATTAATAGCACTTGTCCAGTAGATTTGTGCATCAATACATCATTATTTCATAAAGACATCATCTCATCATGACATATATTGCAAACATAAACAACAGAAGGAAACAGATAAAACATATGAATTTCTCCAACAAACTTCTTTGTTAATCTTCAGTATAAGGTTATAGACTCAAACTTCCCTGTGCACTCAGCTGCAAGGGTTCATGCACTCAACTATGGACTCTACTTTAGGCCTTTGAGCACTCATTTGCAGATCCTTTTCCTGCTCTAAGGCTTACTTCTATGCCCTAACTCTCTAAGTCTCCATTCGTCATACCCAGAGACAAAAACATAGATATTCCTTAGACTTTGTAAGACACACATATTTATACAATCCCATGGTCCATGGACCATGGTTTTTGAGATCTACCTTTGGTTCGCAGACCATGGGATTGTATAAATAAGTGTATCTTAGAGAATCTAAGGCAGATCTATGTTTTTATCTATGGGTATGATGAATGGAGTCTTGGAGAGTTAGGACAAAAAAGTAAGCCTTAGAGGAGGGAAAGGCTCTGTAGCTGAGTGCACAGACGCCTAGAGTAGAGTCCGCAGCTGAGTGCATAGACCCCTATAGTTGAGTTCACAGGGAAGTTTGAGTTTGTAACCTTATACTGAAGATCAATAAAGAAAACCATTGGAGAAATTCATATGTTTTATCTGTTTCCTTCTGTTGTTTATGTTTGCAGTATATGTCTTCATGAGATAATGCGTTTATGAAATAATGATGTATTGATGCACGAATATACTGGATTAGTATTATTAATTGAACGCAATGCATGTTAAGTATTTATGCAAAGGTTATAATACTTTCTGTTAAGTTTATTAAGCGCTTAAGAAAATCTGTGTGGATTCTGATCTAAGGCTAGTCTATGATGTGCGTAATTAGGTAACCTATATGTTAAAGGTTCACAGAAGCTGATTGTAGACCTTCGTGAAGGTTGAGAGGCAATTTGAAGAAAACTATAGTGCCAAACCCTAAGGGCTTAGAGATCTACACGTAGGAAGATCTAGGACATAAAAATGACATCACATTGATCTCTAGATGCAGAAATTTGGTTCCAGCATCTCCCCATACTACTTCGGGTGAGACTTCATTCCACGCTATGCAGTTTGATGCCGAAAGGGCTAGTAGTGTAGGGTTTTGTTTGGCACAACTAATTCTAAACATGGGTTAGGACCCACTAAGCCAACAAATGGTCCCATTTCCAGGACCATTTGTTGGCTTAGTGGGTCCTGACCCAGGTTCAAAGTTAGTTGTGCCAAACAAAACCCCACTATTTGCCCTTTCGGCATCAACCCGCGTAGCGCAGACTGAAGTCTCACCCAAAGCAGTATGGGGGGATGATGGAACCAAGTTTCCGCATCTAGATATCAGTGTGATGTCCTTTTTATGTCCTAGATCTTCCTTCGCGCAGATCCTTAAGCCCTTGGTGCTTGGTACTATAGTTTCCTTGAAATGGCGTCTAGACCTCTGCGAAGGTCTACGATCAGCTTCTACGGACCTTTAGCAGAAAGGTTATCTAATTATGTGCATCATAGACTAGCCTTATATCGGAATCCACACATATTTTCTTAAGTTTATAATAAACTTGACATAAAGTATTATAACATTTATGTAAATACTTAACATGCATTGTGTTCAATTAATAAGACTTATCTAATAGATTTGCGCATCAATACATCATTATTTCATAAAGACATTATCTCATCATGACATATATCGTAAACATAAACTTCAAAAGGAAATAGATAAAACATATGAATTTATCCAACAATCTTCTTTATTGATATTCAGTATAAGGTTACAAACTCAAACTTCCATATGCACTCAGCTGCAGGGGTTTGCACACTTAGTTGTGAACTCTACTCTAAGCCTTTGCGCACTTAGCTGTAGATCCTTTCCCTCCTCTAAGGCTTACTTCTCTGCCATAACTCTCTAAGAATCCATTCATCGTACCCATAGACAAAAACATAGATATGCCTTCGAATCTCTAACACACACCTATTTATACAATCCCATGGTCTACGGACCAAGGGTAGATCTCAAAACCGACTCAATATTTTACATAAACGAGGGTAAAAACCATTTTTGACTCCTATCTACCTACGCACTCTACATCCACAGTTCACGGAGACTTTACATAATTTTGTCAAAATTTACATCAAAACTTGGGTTTTTAACCCAAAACTGACCCAGGGGACCCCATCCCAATAGATATAATGCTTGAGAATGCATCATGACAATAAAAAATTCACAAACCCTAATGCACTGAATAGAATGAGAACCAAGGTGAAATAAGTATACCATATTCATCCAAGCAATATACACTTATGGTTTTTTAATTGCACTGGATGACATGATAATGAGTAGCTAAAGAGAAAATTAATGGACCAACATATTGATAGTACATAATGCATTGGAAGAGCATAACCAAGTCAAACCAGTGATGGGAACAAGAACTATGTTTGGTGAAAACATCATAAAAAATAAGGTTTGATGTGAGAAAGACGTGATTAATCTAATTAATATACATAATCACAAGAGCCTTGAAAATCAAAGGGGGACCCAAATTTTGGTGGTAAGCTAAATTTTAGGGTGTTGTTCTAGTAGCTACAACACTCTCGTAACTATGTTCTAATAAATTTAGTGAATTTAGTTAACAACTTATTTTAGCTAACCCTATGCTTTTACATAGCTAGTTGATGACACCTCACTCTAACTATAAATTCTTCTAAATATACTTAGAGAATATTGAAAATTAAAATAGATTAGGGAACCAATTCCCTTGGAAAAAAATAATTTTAACCTGAGGAGGTAAAAGATGAACTAGGCTTGTATATGCTTCTACATAATCATTTGAATTAGAGAAACCATCCATGTAAGCTTCATGGTGGTTGCATATCCATTGATTAGCAAAAACAAATTTAATTTAATATATCCATAACTTCTAGCTCGAAATTCCAAATCAAATATGGGCGTAGTCATTGAAAAAATAATTCATATTAGAATATTTTTAATAGCTCAGATTTTGGAGAAGAGATTTATAGTTATTCAAAACTTCGGAAAGAGGGAAGTAGCCTTGAATTTATAAAACTAATGAAGTCCATAATTACCAACATTTTAAAGTAAATTATATTCACCTAAAATTTAAACATATCCAATAATTTTAATTGGTATGCACACTTCTTGAAAATTCAAAGCTAAAGGATAAGTAAAGAACAAGATTGGATAATATTATTGTAGAGGAGACATGAAATATAACAGGGACCATACACCATGAAGAAGAAGTTAGAGGCATGAATATAATCATAGAAGAGAAAGAATAATGGACATAGAAAGAGAATGGAAACATTATAGTTAGTAGAAACCATAAGAAGCTTGAGTATGGAGGTGCAAATATATAGAGATGAAAATGAGAAGATGATGGAATATCAAGAGAACCAAAATCATTTAAACATTCAACTACTCTGGAGCTTAATATTTTTGCAAAAGCAAATGAAGAATGGATTAGGTTCAACATATGAGGAAGGAATCACAATCCATTCAAGAATAAAAAACCATGGAAGATCCAGGAACTCAAGAAGTGATATTAGATATCACGGACATCATTATTCACGAACACATTCATTGAGAAAGCCACATTTATCCAAATCATCATATAGAAACCTAGAAATGTTTCCAATCATACATCAAAGTAGAAGGTATGAGAAAAGCCATTTGTAAGGAGACGTTAGGAATATCAAACTGCCAACCTTTGATGGTGAAAATAATATGAGAGAATATACTAAATATTATTTGCTAGGAATAAGAAATTATTTTCAGCTACACAAATATTTGTCCACCCTAGAAGCAAAAATTTCCATGTACAACCTATACGAAAAATATTCTATTTGGTGGGCCCAAAAAAAAAGTTAAGCACATTGATGAGAGAACGACTTGTCAGATGAAATTCAACGAGTATTCTTGGCAATAGTATTTTTTTAGAACTACTATGAAAATATGATGTAGGAATTACTTGAACTCAAGTTGGGGCATATGACCTTGGAAGAATATGAGAAGAAGTTTCTATAGTTGTTGAAGTATGTTAGCATTGTTAAAGATGAGAAATAAAAGATAAAAAAGTCCTTAAGTGGGTTCCTATATTATACAACAACAAAAAATCAATTTAATGAACTTATGACTCTTGAAGATACAATTAGGAAGGCCAAATACTTGTATGACTAGAGAAAGCAAAGTACATATTTTGGGAAGCCTTCGAGAGATAAGAGAAAGGACAATAAATATGAGAAGAAGAAGGAATTTAAATCTCATTTATTCAATTATATTCTTAATATATATTAGTAAATCTAAACAACTCACGATGGAACTATGATGGTATATTCCTTGGCGAAAACAACAAGTCAATGGATCAAATGTAAAGAATGTGAAGGATACCATTTGCGAGGAGATTTCCCTCAAAATGAAGGAAAAATGAGAAATGTGCACCATATTTAGGAGGAACCTATAGTGGAATTTATGGGTAAAAACATCCCAAGAATATATGCCCCTGGAAGTTTGAAAAGTAGATCATTAGTCAATCATGATTTAGGTTGAAAGTAATATTCCCAATCAACATATTATAGTTTTAATTGATTCAAGAGCAAGTTACAATTAGATTTCCCATAATTTGTTATCACTATTTCATTTGGAGAGAAGTAAACATGAGAAATCATGATTGGTTCAATTGGCAACCTAAAATAAAAGGGAAATTAATGATATAGTTAAAGCTACACATTATATATGGATGATGTCAACTCTATTGAAAACCTAAACATAATACCACCTGGATCATATGATCTTATTGGAACGGACAAATTGGATGTGCATAGTGTTTTCATAGATTGTCATAATAATACTTTCACTTTTCTTGGTGAAGAAGTAAAGTATAGGATCATGAAAAGAATTCCTAGACCTATTTCTATAAAAGAGATTTCATCCTTATATCTAAAGAGATTATTTACGAAAAGGTGCCAATTTTATGTAGCTCAAATTGCATAAGCCAAAATCTCAAGGAATTTATATTGGTGTATGAGTATGTATATGTATTTGGGGAAATACTAAGTTTGCCACCAAAAATAGATATTGATTTCTCTATTAATTTTATGCTTGCAGCTACTCTAGTATCTATGACTCCATACACAATGAGAAGACTTGAATTGAAGGAGTTACAAATGAAACTAGAAGAATTGTTAAATAAGGGGTATATACACCCAAGTGTCTCCCCTTATGGATAACTAATTCTCTTTGTAAACAATAAAGAAGGGACTTTATAACTATGCATTGATTTTGTAAAAACTAAACAAGGTCATTGTGAAAAAATATATTATACCAAGAATTGATGACCTGTTTGATTAGCTGAGAGAAGAAAATATACTTTTTAAGATAGATTTGAGGTTAGGCTACCATTATATAAGGAAAAACAATGAATGCACAAGTAAGACAACTTTTAGAACTATACATGGACACTATGAATATCTAGCGGTGTCATTTGGACTTACAAATGCACTAGGGACGTTCACATGCTTAAAGAATGGAATATCTAGAAATTTGTTGGATAAATTTTTCATTGTATTCCTCAATGACGTTCTTATTTATTGAAATTTAGAGGAGCACGAATAGCATTTGAGGCTGGTACTACAAGTTATATGAGAGAATTAACTATATTCTAAGCTAAGTTGGTGTTCAATTTATTAAATGCATATTTATTACATGGGAAAAATCATCTCTAAGGAAGGAATAATAATAAATCCCCTAAGCATAAGAATGTATCCAAATTAAGGTCATTCATGGGACTTTCTATATACTACAAAATATTCATAGAAGAATTCTCCAATATATATCGTCCCATTATGTCCTTGTAGAAGAAGAGAATTAAATTTGAATGGACGTAAAAGTGTGAAGAAAGCTTCTAGATGTTAAAGGAATTGTGTATTAGTGCACCCAATATTATATTGTTGACCCAAATGAATAAATTTGGTATTCATAGATGCTTGAAAAGAGGGACACTCAAAATGAGCATGTCCTTTTTTATGAATCGAGGAAGATTACAAAGCTTCAAAAGTACTGTGCCACATAAGACTTAAAAAAAATTGTGATAGTTCATGCACTAAAGATGTGAAAACATTACTTAATGGATAAAAATTTTTGATTATGAAGAAAATGCCTTGATAATGACATAATTCAAAGGATATATTCCACTTCAAGGGATAAACCTCCTTTTGCATTTAATACAATGTACTAGATAAGATGTTATCCTCCTAAAACTAGGTCTCCTTCATATTTCATATATAAATATATATATATATATATATAGTAATAGAATAATTAATATTATATATAAAAGAGACAAAGTTCATAATGAAATAGTATGGTTGACCTATTGATATGACATTAGAAATGCATGTTAGAAACTAGGACACCAGTGAGAAGTGGGTGCATTAGTAGTGTGGCCAAATTATACAATTACTGCCTATTTAAAAATTTTCGACCTATTTAGAAACTATTCACGTAATTAACATCATAAATCAATATGTGAACTAAATAAAAACATTGTTATACACATATACTATGTAAAGGCACCAATCTTCTTCTTTATTCCTTCATTCAAGGAAAGCTACAATTTTCTTTTACAATGTTCTCTATCACCCACCAAAAGGAAACTACTACTCCCTAATTTATTAGCACCTACTAAAAGGAGCACTAACCCTTGATTGGTTTTGCTAGCACCCACTAGCAAGAAGCACCCACTCCCTCTTTCTAGACATTTGATCAACTTACATTAATCACCCACTCCTTGATTTTGCAAGCACCCACCTACGGAGGCACCCACCCACAAGCTATTGTTCAAATATCTACTTAGATAGAAGCATCTACACCGTAAAGTTCAAGCACCCACTTATTATCCATGTTGATCCTTGTTTCATACAATTTTTTAAACTCAATTCAATATAACTTCTAGATATAATAATAAGGCTTCATATCTCTCATAACTCAATTCATTCCTTGAAAAGATAACCTTTTTTCTACTCTCTTAAACACCTTGCTTCTTACATACCT
This sequence comes from Pinus taeda, assembly GCA_000404065.3. NCBI lineage: Eukaryota > Viridiplantae > Streptophyta > Pinopsida > Pinales > Pinaceae > Pinus > Pinus taeda. The sequence goes on from APFE031370383.1 coordinate 7,589, forward strand.
CAACCACCTCAAATCACCAATATCACCATTAAAACACCTTTAACACTTGCTTTGATCTATTATCCTCTGGTTAATTCACCACCAACAACAACAAACTTCTTGCCAATTCAACTTCTACTTGTAAAGCATTGTGAGATGATATTTTTGGACTTAAAATTTTAGTTAAGTTCAGTGCTTAATATGCATGACTTCTTAATTTTTGGTCATATTCCACTTTTGTATTGTCTTCTTGATGTGTTCATGTAGTGTTCAATATTTGATCATTTTTCTCTATGATAACAAATGATTTAAGTTGTTTTCATCAATTATGGCAAGTTATGGGATTTTGAAACAACTTTATTTGTTGTTCTAATTTTTTGGCGAACTAGCAGATTTGGAAAAAACTACCAAATATGGCACACTATGCCAAAACTGCTACCGACTCATCAATGTCACATTAACCAAGTTTAGTACAATACCACTTATATTGGAATCCACCAAGTATATCTACTGACCCATTCATGTCCATACGCCCATAAGCGCTTTCCACTAAATATGACATGTAGTGCCAAAGCTACCAACTCATTTATGCCAGTATGGTAAGCCCATAGGCCTAAGCCTCTTCTCTATTTGTATGAACTTGATGCTTTATACCAAAACTTGTAGGCCCAAGGTGCTTAAATCATGACTATGAAATGGTATACACTACTTGCCCCAAGTGATTTAACTTATGCCCAAAGGGATCAAATTCTAACACATGAAACCATGCATGAGACCAACCCTTAATGCAACTTCTGTCACTTGCCAGAACCATTGACTTTCGGAAAATACTTTGTCCCCTGCTCTTATTTTCCCAACCATTTATAATGTACCTCGTTTCAAAATCATCGGGATCAAATCTCTAGGGTGACATCATCACCATAATTCCTAGGGACAAACTTTTGTTTTCTATTAATTGTCAATGATTTCTCTGTTTCTTGGGCTTGTCTCCTCAGCCATTTACAATGGAGATATATTTGAAATTGGCGAGAAAAAAATATGGAGTTATGTGTCTTATGGGAGCCACCATGTTCTCTCTTCTTGAGCTTGTGATTCGTGCCCATGTGGATTCCTCTGCCATTATACTTGCCACCTCAATTCAGCACCCCGTCACCCCAAAATTTCAAGCTCAAGTTGGAAAGGAAACTTATAGAAAATAATCATTAGGGTGATGTGTCCCTATGGGACAAACCACTGCAATCATAGGCCAATTAGAAAATTTTCGGCGTTACGTGTGTCTTCCATCATGCCATTGGGTCCCCTCCTCGCTACTTGTGCGAATGAAAAATTCATCAGAGTTATGTGTATTTTCCAACGTGTCCCATTGCTCTATTTGAAATTATGGAGGTTACATTTTTGTCCACCCCTGCTAACCTATCTTCCACTTGTTCTTCTCTGCCATGTGTCACTCACTGATAAATTTCATGTGTCACCTGTTTTAGGCCCACTTGAACAAATGAAAAAGCTAATTTTTCATGCCACATGTCATCATCCTAGAGTGTCATGTGTCCTGATACTTTTAGATGTTGATGTCATCATGCCACTATGTCTCCACCTATGTCTATAACCAATAAAATAATGCCACATGTCCTGTTCTAATAGATCCATTTTTTCAAGGGTATGGAGGTGAGGGGTTTTGAGGCATTGGTTTTTCCATGAATTTATGTTATAAAATTTTAAAGCTAGGGTAGGAATTTAAGGGGAAGTAGATGGGAACTTCCTTGTTTCCTCGATCCCATTACCATGGAAATAAAACTTGTTAATACTTTGGAAAATTAAGGGATTAAATTATCAAGGTGATGTGTCCCCTATGGGACCTCACACCATCCTTCCTGAGCTTTTACTTGGTCCACCTTCGCACCAACTATACAACATTCATTTGCCACATTTTCTAGTTACTCAATGATCCTAAAACTTTGAACTTGAGTTTCCTTGGTAACTTTTGGGAAAATATTACCATGGTGATACGTCCCATGGTGTCTTCCACTTGATGATTTACTCCAATCACCACTTCCTCAGCTTGGTCCCATGTCACCTCGTCAGTACCCAAGAACATAACACTTTTTATCTTTCAAAAACCATCGAGGTAATGTGTTCCATAGTGGGACATCTGACCCCCCATCTTCATTGAATTGTAAAGTGTCAGGATTATATGTCAAGCACACAATCCCTCCTTATATTGGGTAGCTCCGCCACCTATATACTAACTATGCCACAAGGGCTCATGTCCAAAACACCAAATTTAGGCCAAAACTAGGGGAGGTTGCCAAATCTAGAAATGCCACCTAATTAAACCCTGAAATTTGACCATTTGTTTTGTAACCTTTGACCTTCTATCTATTTTTATCTAGGGGGTCTTTTTTAAAGTTTCATAAAATATTGGAAAGGGTTTTCCAAGATCTATCCATATATTCCATTTCTAGGTACATCCGATCTAATATTTTGTACTAAAAAAAGCTCCAAAGTATATGCTCCTTGAAACAAAATTATTCACCAATCTTCTTGGAACATATAAGCTTTTCCACTCCCTTGACATGCTTATCAATCCACAATAAATACAATTTCTAACAATTTGCATGATACTACCTTTGACATCAATGACGTCATATTTCAAACATTCTCAATGAGCTTGGTCATCCAAGGACAACACCTTTGACATCAACATATTTGACATTAATGTCAAAATTTTATAACAAGATCCCCCTTTTTCATTGATGAAAACACCAAACATTGCTACTAAATAAGAGAGTTTCATTGATGGTGGAATTTGATTTGAGCTTAGTCTCATAATTTCATGTGGTATCTCTCCCTTATTATTCACCAATACAAATATCATCATTTCACATGGTATTTATCGCTTCTTATTCACCAATGCAAGGTTTTGTACTTTCTCTCCCCTTTGACATCAGTGGTAAAGGGAAACTCTCTCAACCAACAAGTGTTTGGTCAAGTCTAGCATATATGTAGCCTTGTGAATTTATGTATGCACTTATCTCTATCCTTTTGTTTACTGAAAAATAACATTTCACCAATCAAATCAACACATCAATGGAAAAGGTACTCCCCCATGCAATTAATATCCCCCTGAAATTTTGATTTTGTGATCCTATCAGGTTCTTCTCATGTTAATTACTTCAATTATATCTATTCTAATATAAACAAATGCATTTTTTCTTGTGGAGAAGATTTAGCTGAGAGAAAAATGAGAAATCGCTTCCAATCTCTGCCATATATATTCAACCACCACTTAATAGGATTTTTAATATGTCATTAACCTATGTATCAATGAGCCAAGAGAACATTCATGCTTGCTATTCTAATTCTTAGCTAGACTTACATTTATAGTTTTGTTTCTCTGCTTAGACTCATGGACATGACCTATAGCTTCAACAAACATCTCTACTATGCATTACTGGAACAAATGATGTGTTTCTACAAGATCTTCTCAACCATACACCGAAAAGTGACATCATACTCTAAATCACCAACAACTTTTCTCAACCATACATCAACACATCATCTCAATATGATATTTTACTCTGACCAAAACCATAATGATAGTAGAATCCTACCTACATTACCATATAAATTTTGACTCAACATAAATATTAGAAACATATATATCAATACTCTCTCAAACCTACAATAGCATTCAAACACACTTGGACATACAATCTCACTCAAAGATAAACTCAATGACCTGATTATGCTCAACTCTCATGGCAATCTCCTAGCAATAATATGGATACAATTTTTTAATACCTTTAATACCAATTGTTAATTTGGTATTCTCCCCTTGTGATCATTCTCCTCCTTTCATATTAAGAATCTACAACTAATCATTGTCTTCTCACCAATGTTTGTTCTCCTCACAAATTTGTTACCAATTGTTAATGAAATAGTTTGGAAGCAACACAACAATCCTGCAACTCGTCATACATGAAACATAAAATTTGATCAGTCAAGCATCATTAATATGCAACAGCAACACCGCCAACCTCTATATACCACACTTATTCTTAGCAGAAAAATATTTCAAATTAGTATATGGTCATATGATTATAGAATAGTAGCACATCAACAACAAAAAGAAATAGTCTTCACTTAATCATTCAAATGGATTACTTCAACATATCTTCTTATGTCCCTTGCATTTGATATTTCTGGCTTCACTTGAAGCTAACCTCTTATTTTCTTTGAAGAGGGACAAGGGATATACTCTCCTTGAGTAGATTGTATATCTTTTTCATCCACACTTGTATATGTTGAGTTCTAATGGGAATTTCACAATATTTTGATAGCTTTCTTTGGACTTGTCCTCTTGCCTATCTAAGTGAATTTCTCCCACAATATGAGCATATGAACCACTTGTGTTTCTTGTCTTCAAATAGAGCTAACATACATATCTCTTTTTGTGCTTCTTCCTCATTGTTTGTGCTTGATTTATATAATGGAGAACTAGCATAGTTGTTGCACCTTTCATCTAATTAAGGCTATTGTTTATTACAATTGATGCTAGAGAGATCAATCATAGGAATATCAATATCATGTAGTTTATCTTCTTTTGAGAGACATTTATGTGTTGACTTCTTCATTCATTTGACCTACTGCTCTTATTTCTATTATGAAATTGCCTTTGTTAGCTTTGAACATGATCCATGCCTTTTTCGCATTAGTTTTAGAAAGAAGTTTATTCTTCCCAAATATACATCTACATAGTTCTGATAATTTCCACACCTCTAACATTCAAAATTAGTTAAGAAGGAGGGAATTAAATTAGCATTATTCTTAACATAATTTTTGTTGTAATATACATTTCTTGGATTGTTATAGTCTCTTCTACACCATTGAATATTTTTCCCTTCAAGAGAAAAGGACCTTTGTGTCTGGCTATTAGAACTACTTCTCTGAGAAATTTGTGGTTGTGGATGAAATAATGTATTTCTTCTCTTCTACTGCAATTGTTTTTTCTTCTTTGTACACTTAGAGATATAATGTCTTGGTTCAACACAAATAAAACACTTGAGGGGCTACATACCTTTGTCTTTATTGATGGAAGTTTGATAATCCTTTTGTTGTTACACTAAACACTCTATGACTACAACATTTTTAAATATTCTTTTAACAGATTTGATGAGTACCTTTGAATTCAAATTTGCTATTAAATCATCTTCACAATCCAAACTTGTCTTATCTTAAGGGGGGATTTGGTTTCTTCGAATCTCATCCAAAGCATAAAAAATATGATATCTGTACAACTAATATTTTAATACAACAATCTTGTTGGGTATACGACCAAAGTCCCACATTGACTAGAAGTGGGGAGGATCATGGTCATATAAGGATGGACAAATATCTCCATTGGTCTGAGGCCTTTTGGGGTAAGTCCAAAAGCAAATCCATGAGGGCTTAGGCCCAAAGTGGACAATATCATACCATTGTGGAGATATGTGGTGTTCAGAGTCCTTACAAGTGGAATTTGTTGCTAGATTAGCTCCAGGCTATTGGGAGAGAGTTAATGCATCCTATATTTGATGTAGGAGGATTTATGAGGCAGTTAGATTCTCGTAGCTATAAAATAGGTATTCATACGGATTGTTTTGAGAGAGAGTTTGTGAGGAAATTATTTTTTGTAATCTCCTGTTTGATTAAAAAAGAATTGCTGATGCATATGTTTGGTGGACGTAGCCCAGATTGGTTAGGTGAACCACGTTAAACCTTTGCTGTCTCTTGTGCATGATTATATTTACTGTGTATTGTTTTATTTGCCTGTTGCACATATCTGCCTCCAGGGAAAATTTTAAGAACCCCCCCTAAATTTACATGTATAATAAATGGGCGAATCTCCATGGTATATAGGAA
>APFE031370389.1:0-21278 GCA_000404065.3 Pinus taeda
ACTAGGAGGAGACCAGCAGGGGTAACGGGCTACGAAACGCAACACAGTGTGGAACCCTAATGTAGGAAGAACCGTGTATAGACACGTGAATCGAGGGTGTTATAATGAAAAAATTGTACACTCATCTGTATGCATCAAAAGACACTTAGAGTTAGTGATCAACTCACACAGAGGTTACATTTTTAGCTGAAATAATCATGAAGGCCAAACTATCAAAATATTTCCTAAGGTTCAGTTAAAAAATTTACTCATGGGCACACCACTGCTGGAAATTAGTGACCATGCGACTTTTTCTTTGATAGGTGAACGCGTTACAAAAAGCCTAGTCAGCACCTTGGTTCATGAACTTTCTTAAAAAACACTCCAACTCTTGACATGATGGGCTAACCATTAGATCCTTGAGCCCCAAGAAGCCTTAATGGCAAGAAGATGGTAGCTCTCATCTCATTTATGAGGCAAACAACGACATACATGAGCCAAAGGAGGGAAGGAGTGTCCAAAAACTCTATAAATGAAAGTTCTTGGAGAGCCAAAAATAAGAAGAAGTAGTTCATTGTTATGCTCCCGAAATTCTCCCAAGTAATCTCACATACCATTGTTAGGAGAATTCCAACATTGTAGAGAGTTTTCTATGCTTCTTTGAGAGGAGAAAGAGCTTGCAAAGATATTGAGAATGGGAAATCCTTGTTGAGAGCTTTCGAGCACGATTTCTCAAACAAATCTCTTCAAGTGTCTATAATATTTTTATTGTAAATCTTCCACCACCAACAATTAATAAAGATGATCCTTTTCCTATACCTTTGTTGATTTATTTTACTTCAAAAGCCTATTTGTGTATTATTTAGTGTAGTTTTTGTTTTGTTTTGTTTGTGCATTGTTTCCATTAATTTCAATGCTTTTTTTTCCATGTTTTTCCAATAATACATCTCATTGTTTTGCGTACTCTTTGTAGGAAGCAACCAACTAGAAAGAAGGATTTTTTGACACTCATACGTAACCAAACACATAACACAAAATGATGAATCCACTTGCTTACCTTTTCTAGTCTAACTAGTTGTTTTGTAGGTCTTTCTTCCCTGGAATTTCACTGTTTTTTAATCCAGGTGGATATTGGTGGCCACCGGCCTATTCCATCAAGATCTCTAGTTGGTTTCGTCTGTTTCCTTGATTATAGGAACATTTACTATTTTTAGTAGTTTTTCGAGTATTGAACTTCTGAAGTTGTTTCGACCCCCTAAACGACATTTTTTTGAGGTCCATAGTAGACCCATAGGGCCTGTAGAAAATCATGTAGTACTTGGAGAGATATTTCCAATGAGATATCATATGTGCCAAATGGAGATCCTATGACCAAGTTGTGACACCAGAAAGTTGGATGCCCAGCTAACCCTAACGGGGCCCACAAACTCTTATCGTTTCATCTTTTGGGGCTAGGGTTTAGGTTGTTTAGGGTTTTCCCTTGTTTTTTAATAATAAAAATGTCCTTGAGCCTCATTGCAATGTAGTTCAGAGGCATGTAGCCCCCACATCTCTTTTGAGAGATAAGCTACCATCACTAGAGTTAGTTTATTTTCCAGTCTGTATGAAGCATATTTCAGTTCTTTTATGTTAATCAAATGAACTTTTATTTATATTACATCTCTGTGTTTATGTTTATATATGTATTTTATTGCATTCCCTCATACATTCAGATCAGTGGTATTGATCCAAGAGGATCTTGTTAGTCTAGTGCATCTAGAGAATTAGTTCATCTTTAGCTTCGTCAACGCACCAATATGGTCTTCAGTTTTCAAATTGTCGATATGGTGTTTGATGATTAAATGTCATACTGTGACAAATTATTTTTAATGGTCTTTGTTCTATGGTGTGAAAACCTAAAGCTAAGGTTAAATCCTAAAAACATATGATAAAGATTTAAAATCTAAGTGCTAGCACTAAAACCTAACATATAACTCCTAAACATAACATATAAACCTAATACATAATACTAAACCTAATGTGAAACCCATTGTCGCATTATGGAATAACAAAAATACAAACAATAACAAAACCAATACACAACTAACCGCATGTGGAGAAGACCACAACAGAACCCAGACCATGTGAACAGGTGGAAGTGCACAACTGCATGGGTAAGGAAGACCACCAGGCAGAATGAACAGTTGGAGGGAACGTAGTTTGGTTAGCGTTGAAACCATCGAAGGAGTGTGATGTCACATGAACTGTCATCGCCAGTCAAACAAAACATTGATAACTAACCTGCAAGGTGGCAGTTAGTGGTAGGACTTCCTTGTTCACATGGGCAAGGTCAACCTCTCCACGTAGTTTCCTGACCGCTAGTGGGTTCAAAGTTATCCAAAGTTCAGTTTGGGTTTTTTTATTTTTGTTTTGTTCTAAATAAATGCAACCACCATGTAACCTAATACAAAGGTGTCCTCTCATAACAATATCGAGACCAATACACCTTTAATGCAACCCATACATGCCAAGATTAGCCATCAGAGCCTCGAATGAACCTAAGGGTTTATAAATTCATACTTTGGTCATGAAGAAGGGAAATGAGAGTGATTTTGAGACTTGTATGCAGATGCTGAGCCTGAGAGGTAGTTATTATTTTCAGTGTATCTTGGTTATCTGAACGCGGAATTGGGAACCGAGACAGATGTTGGAAAGCTAGGAGAGAGAGATTTATGTTGAAAGAGACTAGAAGTGCCTGTGTGCACATTTATTCTTCTTTTTTTTCTTTGTAAAATACCTCTTTCGATCAATCCTAATAAAGTGGACACCATCTTCAAAGCAGACCCAGAGACGTAGTCCATTAGGGAAGAACTCCATAATCAATGTTTGTTGTCTTCAATCTTTTTTTTTTGCTGCAAATTCATGCTTAATTATGTTTCTTAAGTTCTTGATTAAGTCTTAAATCAACTGCTTTCCTTTAGTCTTCCACATTCAACACTTAAGGTTAACGATGAATTCACTCTTGGAAATTAATCCATTCTACTTCAGTTTTAGTTTATGATTGATTTCAGATCATATAATTTGGTATCAGATTAGGTTTTGTTTTGTAGAATTTTTGCGAGTGAATGTTACCTAGGTCCAAGTTGCGACACGGAGAAGAAACACTTGAGGAGTTTGATCCAGAGATAGGAAAGCAAAAAGTCACTCATAATTTGACAATGACAGGATCTGATGCAGGTGAAACTCCTGAAGAGAAGATGAGTGAGGAACAGTTTCAGAAAGTTTTTTTGAGCATGCAACAGATGTTGGGAGAACTCTACGAAGATAAGAAGGGGAGAGATGCAACTTCTTCTTCAAAGACATCGAAGAAGGACAAGGGAAAAGGCAAGGCTGATAAACCTCATTCTCCTCCATTATCTCCATCATCATCATCATCATCATCTTCTTCTTCTTCTTCCAGTTCAGATTCTAAAACAGAAAATAAACCTAATAAATCATCTCTTTTGAAACTTGATGTAAAATTTGAGCTACCTATTTATGATGTCGAAATGAATCCTAAAAAGTTAGATAACTGGATTAAGCCGTTAGAAGTGTATTGTCGTATTCGGAACATTTCTAATGATAAAACGAAAATTTAGTTAGCTACACTTAGATTGGGGGGAACAACTTTAATCTAGTGGGAAAGTAAAACTCAAATAGATGTAAACTAGAAAGGTAAATTCATCTCTTCATGGTCTAAGTTTTTAAAATCTCTTAGGAAATAATTCTATCCTTTGGGACACATGAAACAAGCTGTTATTGATTGGCAACATTTGAGGCAAGATAAAGGGAAAAAGGTTCAAGAGTTTACTCACGAGTTCAGGAAGAAATCTTTGGTGCTTGGTATTCCATTGGATACATGTGAACTTTATTAAAGTACATTGGAAGTTTATATTCATATTTACAACATACATTATTGATGTTTAATTCTGATGACTTTGATGAAGTGTGTGTTCAAGCCATACGTATTGAATCAGGTGGCATACCATTCAAATTTTCACAGAAACCATCCAAACAGTTGGAAATCAAGGATTTCAAAGACAACAAGAAGAAGAGCAATTTGAAGGGAAAGAGATCAGTGACAACTCAGAAGGAAAGTGAAATACCTACTTGTACTCATTGGCAAAGGATCGGACATGATGATCCAAATGTTGGCAAATTCACCCATAACGCAGAAAAAAGAAGTTCCAGAAGAAGAAAGGTGACAAGAAGGCTAATGCAACAATCCAACAAGATTTAGGCTCTGATTGAGGTGATGAAGGTAAAATAACTGCAATTGTTTCGATAGGTAAAACTTCTGACACTGGTTCTAGTTCTAGTGCTTCTGCATCTTCTTCAAACATAAATCATCTGAATGAGGATAAAAGAGTTGAAGTATTTCATATAAGGATAACTTCTAAGGACAATAAAATAGATACATTATTTGACAATGGATCACAGGAAAATTTAATATCTGAAGATTTAATTAAGAAATTGGGTTTGGAGACACATAATCATCCAAGGACATACCCATTAGGTTGGCTAAATAAAGAAACTCAGATTAATGTCACAAAGCAGTGTCAGTTATAATTTTCCATCACAACTAATTACATTGATGAAGTGGATCTATATTGATTCCAAGAGACATATGTGGAGTAGTGCTAGGAAATCCTTATCTCTATGATCGTGATGCAGTGTTTCATAGGAAAGAGCACAAATATCACTTTAAGAAAGATGGGATTGAAAATATTGTCAGGGAACATAAACTCAAATCACACTTGGATATAGTTTTAGTTAATCAGATGAAGCGATTAATAAGTTCAAGTAAGAAGTATGCACTCATGGTTGTAAAATAAAAACATAAGGATCGACAGGATGCTTTTTCAGGTTGTGATTATTAGTTTAAAGATAGTTTGGTTAAAGTGGTAGAATATTTTCTAAGTCTATTTAAAGAACCAAAACATCTTCCTCCTCAATGAGAAATACAAAATGAGACACAATTGATGTTTGATTCCCATCTTCCTAATATCAGGATGTATCACATTCCAGTTATAGAGAATGAAAAGAAAAGGAAACAAATCTAGGAATTGATTGAAAAATGTTTTATTCGACCCAGTTCATCTCCATGTGGTTCACATATAATTTTTGTTCCTAAGAAAGACATGACATGAAGAATGTGTGTCAAATTTATGGCCTTAAACTAAATCACACTTGAAAACAGGTATCCTCTTCCTAGGATAGATGATTTACTTGATCAACTAATGAATGCTGTTTATTTCACTAAGTTAGATTTAAGAAGTGGGTATCATCAAATTCACATAGCAGAAAATAACGTCTGGAAAACTGCATTCAAAAATAGGCAGGGACTATTTGAATGGTTAGTAATGCCTTTTGGTTTGTGTAATGCACCAACAACTTTCATGCGGGTTATGAATGATGTATTTCGCCCATACATTGATAATATGTCATAATATACTTAGATGATATTCTAATTTTCACTTCAAGTATGGAAGAGCATGTTAGGCATTTTAAGCAAGTGTTTGAAGTGTTGCACAAGGAAAATTTGTACTTTAAACTTTCCAAATGTGAGTTTGGGAAAACTTCACTGAATTATCTTGGTTACATAGTTGGAGGTGGAAGTTTGAAAATAGATCTAGCTAAAATCAATGTGATTATTAAGTGGTCAAGACCACAGAATGTGACTGAAGTTAGAGGTTTCATAGGTGCAATTTAGTATTGGAGGAAATTTATTTCTCAGTTTTCTTTGATTGTATCACTGTTACATGCTTTAATAGATTCTGAAGTTCCCTCTCAGTGGGGAGGAAAACAACAAAAATCTTTTGATACACTTAAGAAGAAAATTTTCACAGCACCAATCTTAGCTTTACCAGATCTTCATCAGCCATTCGAAATTGAAACAGATGCTAGTCGTTATGCAATGGGTGTAGTCTTACTTCAAAAAGGGAAACCAATTTGTTTTCATTCTGAAACTTTTTCTAATGCAGTAATGAATTATCTGACATATGATAAAGCACTGTTTGCATTATTTGAAAGTGTTAAGAAATGGAAACATTATTTAATGGGTAAGGAAATAGTGATTCAGACAGATCACCAATCGCTTCAGTAGCTTCAGTCTCAAACTAAGTTGCAACAATCTCATCATTACAGATGGATGGGGTTTCTTCAGTAATTTCACTTAGTAATTAAGTACAAGAAAGGTGTCACAAACAAAGTAGTTGATCTGTTGTCTATACCATCTTTGAATGCTTCAGTAATGTTGCAAAATAGTTCTTTAAAACATGAAAGTTATATAGAACAATATAGTACAGATGCTGATTTCAAAGATCTTTATGAATCACTAACTCATGGTGCTCAGGTGGAAGAAGTCAATTATCATATTCATGACAAGTTGTTATATCTTATGGGTAAGTTGTGCATACCATGTTGTATCTCTGAGATGATAATGGTCAGCTATCATGCTAGAGCATATGAGATAATTGTTTTGGTGATTTTGTTTTAATTTTGAGGACCAATGAATGAAACAGATATAACACTGTAATGCCTAACCTTTTAAATAATATTAATATCAAAGCAGAGGGCTCCTATAAAATTTCACACAATGATATAGCTTGTATGGTGGTGAGCAGAAACAGAGAAATAATATGATTATCATAGTTTTCAAATTGAAAATTAAATAATCATAAGTTTGAAAACCTTTAAACAATGTTCAAAAGGTTCAAGAGAATATGCTTAAGCTTACAAAAGATGTTAATGATTTATAGATTCAGAGGGAATTAATTAAAAAAACGGTCCATTAATTCATTCTCTTTATAGATTATCACTTCAAAAGCTTATAAGAATAGATTGAAACACACTTATTCCTACCTAGTTATCCATGTAAGACATAATAATATGAAGAAAAACATAATGAGTAATACTGGAAAAAATTACACGAAACACAAATTGTGTAAAACAAAATTCAAAATCCTTTGCTTTGTATTAAGGATCCAGAAAAGTTAAGTACATCAAATGTTTATAAATGCTTCATCAAGGGTGAACCCTTAATAACTCGTGAGGAGAGTTATTTATAAAACAATAGAACTAAGAAAATATCCTACACTGTTTTTACAAAAATAGATTATTATAAAATCAAAATAAAGGCTCCTAGTTGATCTGGCACTATTTTGATGCTGGGCTGTTGGTGACTATTGCTAAAAAAACTGAAAATTATTGAAGCTTGTTGATTGTTTCTCCAAAAGCTGAATGATGTTTGATTTTCACATTGGATGTCATATTTACTTATGACCTTTCATCTGGTACACTTTATCTGTATTTGTCTTTCAACTGTATGCTCTGTCACCTGCTTTTATTTTTACTAGTCACAGTAAATCACATCATCTGGTATCTTTTACTCTTATCCTACATTTATGTCTTTAGTAAAAGTGAATTTCACTAAAATACTTGTTTGAATTCATGTGAAAATGTGATAGGTTGTTGCTGATTTATCTCTATTTTAACAGATACTACCTTTGTGTAAATTTTTTCCTTCTGCTTTGTCTATGGTTTAAAATTGATTTTCTCTTTGCACACAAGACTTCTGATAAATGAAGCCTTTGAATAGATTTCCTGAGAATCTTGGAGTAAATAGGTTTTGGGACTAGTATCAAAACTGTTTATCCAAGCTTCTAGCCTTCTACTCACCTGCACAATAAAACAATCATTAATAAAAACACAGGTTGGCAAGGAGGTGATAAATGGATTTATTTGAGATGAGAGGTTTGTGGATGGAGTCCAAAGCGTGTTCGGGAGGTAAACAATGGTTTAAATGGGTTGCAAATGTTCACGGTGGCGTAGGAAGGGTTAGGCAACCTTTAGTGAAAAAATGAGTGAAAAGAGTGAAAACGAGGGTCTTTGGCTTTTTAACGGGTAATGTTTAAAATTTGGCACGGAAATCAATAAGTGCACAGTGGATGGTTTTGGCCTACATGGGGAGGCGGTATTAAGGTTCATCGCACTTCTTTTCACACTCGGGCAATTTTTTTATGAGAGCACGTGAGTTAACCTAAAGCTGCCACGTAACTGAAAGGGGCCCGAGCAAAACCACGAATCTCGTGTGCTCTCGGGTGGGTAAAGATCAGAAAAGAAATCAACGCGATATGGATGCGCATCATTAGATCTGGGGATGAAAGATATAACGGCTTTCACACGGTGAAGTTGCACGAAGGTGAGTCAAGAAGAGATTAGCAGGGCTCGGGGGGGTTAATTGCACTTAATTGTAATTAAATAATGAATAAAATGGGTTGAAAATATAATGGACGGGTTTATGGAGTGGGACCAGGGTTAAATGTGGTGTGGTTTGTTAACCGCACCAAGGGTGGCGGGTTAAAAGGATTTATATCGAGAAAAAGTGAATTTGCGGAGTTAATTCAAATAAAGCGGGGGGAAACAAAACTTAGGCTGAAGAGGTTTTATGGATGTTTTAGGCATTTTTTTCGGGAAAAACATGAATGAAAAAGTTTAATTAAATAAAGAGGAAGGGGGAACAAAAGTTAGGATAAGGGGTTTTATGGGTTTTTAGGGAAATTACAAGGGGAAAGTGATTTTTTCAATGGGGAAAGGGTTTCACACTAGGGAAAATGGGTTTTGGGTAGGGAAATGACCTTTAGAGGGTAACTTACTAGGAAAATGTGTGAAACCAAAGGGAAAGGGTGAAAATTAAGGAAAAGGTCATTTTCATAAGAAATGATGGGATAATGGGAAATTAGTAAGTATGTAGTGGGGGATGAAATGAAATGAGGGGAAGTTAATCAAATCAGTTGGTGAACATCTTTTCACTTTTGATAACTGCTCCTGCACACTGAAACATTGGATCAAGCATGATAAATGTGCTTATGCTTTGACAACCTTGTACTTCTGCAACCTTTATTCACCTACCCTTTACTTACCCTAACATTTTTTCTTCACTTTGTTGGGTGCATTTAATCTAGTAGACCCTTTATTTCTTTTCATGAATAATCTACTTCTATACCTTATTCTCTCCATTGGCTCAGATTAAACTGTTGAGCCAATTTTATTTTATACCTATGACAATCAATTTAAAACAAATCTAATTATGATTAAACTGTATAATTGGATTAAGTAAACTAGTGTGACATCTAAGCAAACTGCACACAACTATTATTTTCAAAAGTGAATTAAAGTAGTGACATTTAGATTTGCAACACTTTCAGAGTTAATTGCTTTTTACTTTTCTCTCTAACCTAACATTTTATTTTTGCCTTCATTTTTTAGGGCATCTATTCTAATATTTTCTTTGATATGGACATATTTATCAAAATATTTCCTAGCATTTTATTCAATATTATTTTTCTCCATATCCTAGTTTAACATTTTTTTGAAAAATATTTTCATTTTTTGGACTAATTTATTTTAACTTACCAAAACGAAAAAATGCTACAACATTGGCTCCATCTGGGGTTTGCTTTCTCCTGTAGAATGTAGAAAACCTGTAGATCCATGTGCCTTCTCCTTGGGATATGGAGTCTTTTGCTATAAAAAATCACACTGACAACTTGAAAAGTAAAAGAAATCAGAGTTTTTACAATGGTAGTAATGAAATCTAATTCAAATTCTTAGTACTGAATGTAATGTTTAAGAAACCTTCCATTTATAGGATAAGTGGAATATAGCCCCTCAATATTTTGTAGCACAAAAGTGTTGTTTCCCTTCACTTCAGCAATTCCTGAAAGTCCAAACCACAGGTTGTCAAACTTGCCATGTTTTCCCTTTTCTTCTCTCGTGGAATCCCATCTTAGAACTAGATCACCTTCCTTGAAGTCCCTTTCCCTGGATCTTCTGTCAAACAGGATCTTCATCTTATTCTGATACTTTTTCAATTTGTATTGAACTTCATCTCTGTTTCATTTATTTCAATAATCTGATTTATTCTCCTTGAAAAATCATCAAGTTCATCTGTTGAATCTTGCATGAATTTTAAAATAGGGAAGGCCAAATTGGTAGGGAAGATTGCATCTTTCCCATAAACTAACTGGAAAGGAGGTTTTCCAGTAGATCTCTTTGGAGTAATTTTGTTTGCCCATACTACATAAATTAAATGAGAGTCCCAACTCTTTTTATGATCTGCTAGAGTCTTTTTGATTACCTTCACCAGACATTTATTTGAGGATTCTGCAAGGCCATTACCTCGTGGGTAATATGGAGTTGAATGATGTAACAAAATCTTATATTTCTAGAAAAACTCAATCATTTTAACAATAGAAAAAGTTGTTGCATTATCAGTGACAATTTGAGTTGGGCAACCAAATCTAAATAAGATGTTCTCTTCAATAAATTTGATTACTACTGAAGCAGTAACTTTTCTTACTAGAATTGCTTCCACCTATTTAGTGAATTAGTCTGTTGCAGTGAGGATCTATCTATGTTGATTACTTGAAGTGGGATGAATCTCTCTAACAAAATATAATCCCCATTGGAGAAAAGGTTCTAAGACTATTGATGGAACCAGTGGAAGAGCTACTAATTTTTGCTTACCAACAAAAATTTGACAAGGAACATAACCTCTGACCTTTGCTCCTACTTGTAAGAACAATTTTGGCCAATAAAATCCCCCCCTTAATATTTTATATGCTGTTGCTCTCCAAGCATAATGTACTCTACAAAATTTTGTATGAAATTGGTCAATGATTCCTTCAATTTATGATTCTGTTAAACATAATAACAGAATATTTGGTGGGTCTTTCCAGTACAAATTTCCATTTATGATACAATAATTGACTGCTTTCAGTTTGAGAGTTTTACACTAGATTTTGGAGAATGATGTTGGACATTCAAAATGGATAAGGAAATTTACAATGTCTTGATACCAATCTGACAACATAAATTTGTCATCAATGTATAAAGGGTGGATCTGATCTAAAGGTAAAGGTTCTTGTGGATTCTTTTCTTCAGGATGAAGGGAAGGTTCTTGTGGATTCTCTCCTTCTACAAATACAGAAGGTTCTTGTGTATTCTTCTTATTTGAAGTTTGAGAAGGTTCTTGTGGATTCTTCTCTTCAGGATGAAGGGAAGGTTCTTGTGGATTCTCCCCTTTTGCAAGGACAGAAGGTTTTTATGTATTATTCTTGTTTTAGGTTTGAGAAGGTTCTTTTGGATTCTCCCCTTCTGCAAGGACAAAAGGTTCTTGTGTATTCTTCTTATCTGAAGTTTGAGAAGGTTCTTGTGGATTCTTCCCATGTATCTCTAAAACAGAATTGATTCCGATCACTTTATAGCTGGATTCATCTAGAAGCTTAGCAAATCCTTGGCCTTTTACTAGCTTTCTAGTTTTCATAGTTAGATCAAACTCCAATATTTGAGTGATCCATCTACCTCTCTTTCCATCAGTGTCTGGTTGAGTTAAAATGATCTTCACAACACTGTTAGGAACATAAGAAGTAATAGGAGAATTTAGGACATACATCCTAAATGATTTCAAGGCTTCAATAAGGGCATATGCTTGCTTCTCAATCATGTCATACTTAAGCTAAACATCTCTCATAACCTTATTGAAAAAGGCTATGGGTTGGTCATGGGAATCTTCATTCTTTTGTAGTAGAACAACAACAAGGGTTGCTTATGAGGTAAAGGAAAAGATACTGAATAATTTAGTGTAATGAGGGCTGGTCAAGGTGGGAGCTTCAGAGATAAATTTTCTTGATCTTATCAAATGCATGCTTGGAAGAGACAATCCATTTAACTTCATGATCTTTTCGGAGCATGTTGATTATATCTTTTACAATCTTAGCATAATTTGGGATGAATCTCCTTAAAAAAGTAATCTTGCCTAGAAAAGTTTGAATCTCCTTCTTGTTTCTAAGGTTGGTCAATGTTTTAATGGTAGAAACACACTTGGGATCAATCACAAATCCTTCTTTTGAAATTATATGGTCCAATAATTTTCCTTCTTTGATAGCAAATAGAGACTTTTTAGGATTCAATGATATTTCAAATTTTCTACACCTGTCAAAAACCTTCATCAAGTGCTTTAGATATTTCTGATCAGATTTAGAAAAAATAGTTATGTCATTAAGATAAATGACCAAAAATTTATTTACCCGATCCACAAAATCTACATCCATATCTCTCTGAAATGTTGCTCCAGCATTGGATAAGCCAAATGGAATTCCAGCATACATGAATGTACCCCAGGGTGTAGTAAAGATTGTCTTCTCTTTGTCTGCTGAATCAACATTTCCCTGATTATATCCTGAGAAAACATCAAGCATAGAAAGTCTTTGTGCTCCTGAAACCATTTGAAGTAATTGATCCATTTTGGGAAAAGGATAGTTATCCTTTAATGATGCTTTGGTCAAATTTCTAAAGTCCACACAAAGTCTGATTTCTCCATTCTTCTTTCTAATAGGAACTCAATTTGCAACCCAATTAGAATATCTAAGAGGGAGAATAATCTGGGCATCTAGCATTTTTTTAATTTCCTTTTCTATAGTTGGTAGAAGAGCTGGATTGATCCTACTAAGTTTCTGTTGATAAGGAACTGCTTTTGGCTTTAAAGGAATTTTATGTTGTATTAATGAAGTATCATAGGTCCATGCAAAAACATCCTTATAATTATGAAGTAACTTAAGATGTTTAGCTTTGATCTCAGGATCTAGAGATGCACAGATTTTGATGTTTTTAATATCATCATTTGTTCCAATATTAATTTCTTCAATGTCATCTTGTGAAGAAATGGGCTGAGGGTTTCGGAGTACATCATTTTGATCAAACAAATTTTCTAAAGGAATGAGGCCTTTGGGAATAAAATTGTTAGACAATTGAATTATGTCATGATCAACAATTTTTGAATTTAAATTTGAAGTATCATTTCCATTTGTATTTTCATTTATTTCTATTCTATCTTCATCAATTTGTAGAACTGAAAATTCATCTATAACCTGCAGAAAAGATTTCAAATGTTCATCATCTACAAATATCTTCCAGTGTTTTAGATTGTTTGGGATGGATGGTCTATACTTTACTTGTATTTGATAGAGTACGTTGGTCTGATCAAGAATTTTAAATGAACTAGCAGAAATAGCTAAGGCATTTGCATGAATATTCTGATTTCTTGGAATATAAGTCAAATTAAAAGTACCAAAGAAGTTTTTGAATGAATCCCAAACTTCATTTCGATAAGACCTAAGTCTAAGATTCTTAGTCTAGAAAATATTTCTCACTTGTTTGACAATAAGTTTTGAATCTGTAAAAACACTTAAGTTTTGAACATTTAAGCTTTTGGCTAATTGCAGTCCCAAAAGGAAAGCTTCATATTCAGCCACATTATTTGTAACTTCGAAGTTGATTTTGCATGATTGGGTCATATTTTGTTTTTCTGGTGAAATTAAAACTACCCTAGCTTCTACTCCATCTTTTGTACAAGAACCATCAAAAAATAGTTTCCATACATCAGTTTGATTTGGTATAGGACTTTCAATTATATCTTCTATTTTAACTTGAGTTTCATGAATTTTGGTTTGAAGAGAGTTGAAAGCAACCAAAATCCTGATCAGTTGCATAAATGGGATGGTTCCTTGGATGGTCTGTTTTGCAAACAATGTGCACAAATGTTACCTCTCTATATAACCTTAGTTGTTCTCCCCCATAAACTGGAATAGTGTCATAAGACATATCCATATGAAGAGTTCCCCCTAATTTGGCACAACAAGACCTAGAAAGGAGCATTCAAAATTTTGGAGGAATATCTATGACAACTATATCAAGCACTACACTTTTCATTGGAATTTGGGCAAGGGTGACTACTAAATCCTTAATCAATCCTAAGTAGGGCACCCTTTTAGAATCAAAGGTGTATAAGTCATGATAGGATCTAGTTATGTCAATTTTCAAATGGTCCATGATAGTTTTTGGCATGAGGTTATGTGATGCTCCAGAATCAAGCATACAATTATATAAAATGGAATCATTTGTCTTAAGAGTTACATAGAAAGGAGGCACTATTTCATCTATCATATCTGAGCTAGGACGAAAGACAACTACTGGTTTTTCATCTTGCAGACTAATTATATCACTTTCATCATCAACCGAGGTGTTTTGTATCCATTTGGAGACTTGATTTTTATACCCAGGGTTTTTGAAAAGTTCTGAAATTGGAATTGGGATTTTAACTCTTTCTAACTCTTTTTCAACATTAAATGCAGTCAAAGCATTTTTATCATTTTGAGTAGTATCAGTTGACTGATTTAGTGGTCGAATAATAGTTGTTTGAGTTTCCACAGATTTGGTACGAGGTTTAATTATTGGAGTCTCCTTAGGAGGTCTTCCAAGGCCGGGTCTAGGCCTACGATCATATCTATTGTTCGACTTTGCAATTAAAAATTCAAAGAAGGCATGGTATTTAGAAACCTGTGAGGATTCTTGATCTTCTTGAACCTGATTTTGTTGTGTGAGAGGAATAATAATTGCTTGATTAGAAGAAGTATCCATGTTATTGATATCTTCAGTAATAGTCATAGTATTTTCATCAGGTTTTTGGTCATCTATCCGTAAAGGAGTGGGAACCTGTTTATCATTACAAGGTCTCTGAAGAATTTTTAGTTGTGGATTCCTTTTATACTGACCTTGATTTTGATTTTGGGGTCTAGTAACTATTTGTTGAACTGTCCTAGGTTGCGTCTCAATCTTGGAAATTCTATTAGATACATTTCTAAGTGAGAAGTTATTTCTTCTATTTTAGAATCTTTTGTTTTAGTCTTAGAAGAACTAGAGGAACTAGAGGAACTAGAGGCCTCTTGAATAGATTTGAGTTTTCTTTGGGCCTTTTCCTCTTTAGCTTTCAAGGAAGTCGAAGTAGCCCTATTTTCTTCCACCTCTATAGAATTTATTTGCATATCTTCAAGAGTTCTTGAAGTTCTTTCTCTTAGCATTACAACAAAATCATCGTCAAAGGCTTTAGAAAACCTAGAATTAGTTGCTGCTACAGGGGGTTTACAATCAGGGGGCATCTTATGATAAATTTTATTGAACCTTTTGATAAAATCTAACACATGTTCACCAAAGTTTCTTTTAAGTTCTTCAAACTCAGTCAGAAAGTAAAGAGGATCTTTCTTTACACCCCATTGATTTTTTGATATGTTTGTAAGCTCTTCCCAATTTCTAATGGAATTTACAGGTAGCTGCCTAAACTAGATTCTTACATTTCCTTCAAGTGACTGTAGAAAAAATCTCATGTAAACATTTTCTTGTTCGATATTCATGTTGTCTGCAAAGTCTATAAAATCTTGAAGATGGTCCTCAATTGAGGGCCCAGTTTCTCCATTATACCTGGGAAGGTATTTCAAGTACCCAGCTGGGAATGCATCGAGGTTAGCAGGTAAGACTAAGGCTACATATCTAGCCTATACAATAGGTCAGAATGCCATAGTAGAAGGCTACGTATGAGGTGTTTGTGTGGATTAAGAAGAAGAAGATGAAGAAGAGGTAGAAGAAGGTGATGTGGAGGTGAAGAATGAGGGGATTTGCTGAAAAGGAGTCTTAAGAAATAACTTTGGGGCCTGTGAATGTATACCCTATTTTGTTTCAAAGAGTGGATTCGAATATACAGAGAGGATCTCTTCAAGTTGTTCAGAAGTAGAAGCTTCAGGTCGTTCATAAGTGGAAGGAAATAAATAAGTGGTAGGGGATATGGAATCTGTGGGTTTGTATTCAAGTAAATGGACACCCAACTCAAACTAAGTTTTAGGTGATCCTGGTGGTAGTGGGGGTTCTTCATGCGTTTCAAACGAACGAATGAGGAAAGTTGAATCTAAATCAACTCCCCTATCTAATAGTTCAGAAACCCTAGGAGGTATTTGTCTCCAATCAGGATCAGATGGAATATTACTAAAAGGATCAAATGATACTAAATATTCAGACTGCAAGGCTAAAGAGGAAGAAGAAGATGGTTGATGTCTCCTTTTAGAACTCGCTTTTCTCATAATTTTTTCAGGATCTGACAGAGGATTATCTAAGTTAGATTCCGAATGAGATCTGGTGTGCTTAAAAGGTGTCATTTTCGGCTAGTGGAGTCGCCAGGTGAAGGATTTTAACCTTTCTAGACCTTTAATCAGCTTAAAGGAATAGAATGAATATCGTTGCCCTAGGAAAACTTAATGAAATTTGAATTTCCCGGCAACGACGCCAGATTGATGTTGTATCTCTGAGATGATAATGGTCCGCTATCATGCTAGAGCATCTAAGATAATTGTTTTGGGAGTTTTGTTTTAATTTGGAGGACCAATGAATGAAACAGATGTAACACTGTAATTACTAACCTTTTGAATAATATTAATTTCAAAGCAGGGGGCTGATATAAAATTTCGCACAATGATATAGCTTGTATGGTGGTGAGCAGAAAGAAAGAAATGGTATGATTATCACGGTTTTCAAATTGAAAATTAAATAATCGTAAGTATAAAAACCTTTAAACAATGTTCAGAAGGTTCAAGAGAATATTCTTAAGCTTACAAAAGATGCTGATGATTTATTGATTCAAAGGGAATTAATTAAACAAACAGTCCATTAATTCATTCTCTTTATAAATTATCACTTCAGAAGCTTATAGGAATATATTGAAACACAATTATTCCTACCTAGTTATCTCCGTAGGACATAAGCATATGAAGAAAAACATAATGAGTAATACTGGAAAAACTTACAGGAAACACAAACTGTGTAAAATAGAATTCAGAATCCTTTGCTTTGTATTAATGATCCAGAAAAGTCAAGTACATCAACTGTTTAGAAATGTTTCATCAAGGGTGCAACCCTTAATAACTCGTGAAGAGAGTTATTTATACAATAGTAGAACTAAGAAAATATCCTAAAATGTTTTTACAAAAATAGATTACTATAAAATCAAAATAAAGACCGCTAGTTGATTTGGCACTATCTTGATGCTGAGTTGTTGGTGACTATTGCTGAAAAGACAGAAAATTGTTGAAGCTGGCTGACTATTCCTCCAAAAGTTGAATGCTATTTGATTTTCACGTTGGATGTTATATTTACTTATGACCTTTCATCTGATACACTTTATCTGTATTTGTCTTTCAATTGTATGCTCTGTCACCTGCTTTATTTTTACCAGTCACAATAAATCACATCATTTGGTATTTTTTACTCTTATCCTTCATTTATGTCTTTAGTAAAAGTGCATTTCACTAAAAGACCTATTTGACTTTATGTGAAAATGTGATATGTTGTTGCTGATTTATCTCTGTTAATAGTTACTGCCTCTATGTAAATATTTTCCTTCCGATCTGTCTCTGGTTTAAATTGATTTTCTCTTTGTACACAAAACTTCTTATAAATGAAGCCTTTGAATAGATTTCCTGAGAATCTTGGAGTAAACAGGTTTTGAGACTAGTATTAAAATTGTTTATCCAAGCTTCTGGCCTTCTAATCACCTGCACAATAAATCAATCATTAATAAAAACACAGGTCGGCAAGGAGGTGATAAATGACTTTATTTGAGCTGAGAGGTTTGTGGATGGATTTCGGAGCATGTTCGGGAGGTAAACAATGATTAAATTGGGTTGCAGATGTTCAGGGTGGCACAGGAAGGGTCAGGAATCCTTTAGTGAAAAAACGAGCGAAAAGAGTGAAAATGAGGGTCATTGGATTTTTAATGGGTAATGTTTAAAATTTGGTGTAGAAATCGATAAGTGAACAATGGATGATTTTTTCCTACGCGGGGAGGAAATATTAAGGTTCATCGCACTGCTTTTGGCACTTGAGCAGTTTTTCTATGAGATCACATGAGTTAACCTAAAGCTACCACGTAACCAAAAGGGGCCTAAGCAAAACCGTGAATCTCGCGTGCTCTTGGGCTGGTAAAGCTCGGAAAAGAAATCAAAGTGATATGGATGCGCGCCATTAGATATGGGGGTGAAAGATCTAATGACTATCACGCGGTGAAGTTCCATAGAGGTGAATCAGGAAGAGATTAGCGGGGCTCGAGGGGATTAATTACACTTAACTGTAATTAAATAATGAATAAAGTGGGCTAAAAATATAATGGCCGGGTTTATGGAGTCATACCAGGGTTAAATGCGGCAGGGTTTGTTAACCACACCAAGGGTTGTGGGTTAAAAGGATTTATATCGAGAAAAAGTGAATTTGCGGAGATAATTAAGATAAAGCGGGGGGAAACAAAACTTAGGCTAAAGGGGTTTTCTGGGTTTTTTCGGCGTTTTGTCGAGAGAAACATGAATGGCGGATTTTAATTAAATAAAGTGAAAGGGGGAATAAAAGTTAGGATAAGGGGTTTTATGGGGTTTTAGGGAAATTATAAGGGGTGTTGACACCTAATCATCAGGATTGGGTGAATAACTGTAATTGATGTAATAAATAATAGAAAATATGAAGAGTCACCGGGAGATGAAATGAATAGTCCCTCCCTCATGTATATAATAAAGACCAACCTGAATGAATATCATGAATTGTTTTGCGGAGTTACCTCCTGGTCTGACATGGTATCAGAGCCAACGCCATTTTTGGCTTCCAGTTCCATTTTGTAACTCCCTTCTGCCATTTATTCAGAAGTCTGACTCTGTCCCTCTGCCAATTTTCTTGGTATAGCCTCCCATGCTCCTCCACTTTCATGCTCTGTCGTGTTATTTTCTCTGAATATTGCATTGGTGTGGTCTGACATGGTATGGTCTAATAATGCTGCTCTCTAGTGTTCCCATACCACAGTAATAACTTATGAAGCATTTTCATAAGTTACATTTGTTGCGCACTGCTTTTCGATGAAATAGAGACCCCCGCCGCAACCACTCCCACCTCTGCCTTTAGACGAGCTCTGTAAGCATTGTGAATTTACATTGGGAAAATTCCCACCGCCATCACTGCATATCGCTGTAGCAGGAAGAAGGACTGTTCATTTTACGATTACATTGTGCCAGTACATGAGCAAACCCTTCCTTAACCTATTGGCAACAACCTCAAGTAGGGTGATAATTTGTGTAATGCCAATGTGATCCCGCAAATTAAAAAAAAGGTAACAGCTCCATGAATCCGATGGAGGGCCACCCATCCACATAGCCTGACACGCTTGCCCACATCTTCATCCTTCACCTCTCCTCATCTGTATATCATACTAACCCATTGCAAACCTTGGGCTTCTGTTTGGGATTTGGTGATTACGAGTTGTGAATTTATTTTAGATCGACTAGAGTTCAGTTTGCGTGAACAAAATCTCACCGTGGACCTCGAGAGAAGAGAAGAATAATAAGATGAAGATAAGCATGGAAATTTAGATATGGAGGACTGGAATGATATTGAGGAAGTGCGCACAAGTGAAGAGAATGTGGGAAAATGGATGGACAAGGGAACTGCTACTTGCCCTGCTGTCGAGAGCCTATGCGTGAGAGCCTCCTCTCCTACTTGAATGCTATAATTTTTTTTAGTGATTGTGAGCCGTTGCATTGTATATGGCATTGAATATTAGAGTCGATGAATGGTGAATGATATTACCTTGCGGTGTATGGTATTACATTTTGTATAGTGATACCTCTGTCTCCATATATCAGAATCAATTTTTTTAGCAGCAGAAGTTTTTGCCAGCAGAAGTATTTTTACAACACTTAGATTTTACAATGCATTCAATCATATCTATTGTGGGAGTAGTTCTCATTGGCAAGGAGAACTATCCTGAGTGGTCCCAGAAGATAAAACACACCCTCATTTTCAATGAGTTGTGGAAAGGAATGTGTGTTGGAGACGGAGACAAAGAGACAGAACAACCTACCTCAGACAAGGAGTTTTCCATTTGGGAAAATAAGAACAACAAAGCTTATGCATTAATTGTAGCATCTGTAAGTGAAGAGGTGAGTCGCCATATTTCGCCATTTTCAAATGCTTTTGAAGCCTTACAAAAACTGAAGGAACTTTATGACTCACACTCTGCAGTTGAAGTTGTTCAACTCATGATTAAACTCTTCACCTTGAATTATAAAATAATGATCCTCTTGCTCTTGCATCCAAAGTAAAAACTACAATGCATGATATCAAAGCCACTAAGGTTGAATTGGATATTCCTCTTATCGCTTTTCTCAAGGCACTTTATCCTACTTACTCCAATTATCTTGAGTCATTGCAAGCAAATCGAAATCTCGAAGATATTACCTTTGACTCTCTTGTGAACAAATTTACTGAAAAAAGAGAAAGATTTTGGAAAGAGACAACCCGTGAATCTTTTGAAGAGGTTGTGTGCCTTGCTCATAAAGAAAAGAATCTTCCCCAAGATTCTTCCAAAGGAAGAGGTGGTCGAAGAGGAAGAGGAAGATATTTTAGAGGCGGGGGGGCAGACACTCTCAAGGAGAAAACTCTGATTTGCACTGCATACACTGTAAAATAAATGGATCACATGATGACTCCACATGCAAATTACCTTGGGACAAAATTGAGCAGCAAAGAAACCAACCCAAAGGTAAAACTAATGACACAAACAAAGTTAAAGCACCTGAATCCGCTCATTATGTTGTGGCACAATGCAATATTGGAGTAAATGAAGACTTATTTAATGCTTCACTTGCTTCTTGGAAAAATGATTGGTTTCTTGATTTAGTAGCAACTTGCCACATGACTCATAGAAAAGGTTTTTTTTGAAGAATTTACTGAAAATGTTGATGGAGCAGTATACTTTGCAGACCAATCAAAACTCAAGCCATGAGGGCTTGGCACAATCAGGCTTAAATTGCCTGGTCTTCATGTTGGCATTATGAGACAAGTGTTTTCCTTGATGGCAAATCACTCAGATGATAAATTATAGTGCAGCAAAGTTATTTTCAAGTTCACGAAATTTTATGCAGAGAGAAGTTTACTTCATGTAGAGAAAAGTTCATGGAATTTTATGCAGAGAAAAGTTTACTTCATGTAGAGAAAAGTTCACGGAATTTTATGCAAAGAAAAGTTTATTTCATGTAGAGAAAATTTCACGGAATTGTATGCAGAGAAAAGTTTATTTCATGTGGAGAAAAGTTCACGCACTTTCATGGTTGGTTCATGGTATTAGTCCCACAGTTTTTGATCCTATGGTTTTGGCCTGTGATATTGGTCCATGATTTGAGGAAGAGCTTGCCTATATAAAGCAAAAGAGATCATTTGGCTTGAGTATGCTTTTGGGTTGGATATCTTAAGATCTGAAATATTGGGTTATTGTTTCAAAAGCTCGATCTATATGAAAGTGAAGTGGAAAGCGAATCTGTGAAGGGTGATCTCTCGAGCGCTGCAGCTGCGGAAGTGCA
>APFE031370392.1:0-15566 GCA_000404065.3 Pinus taeda
AACATAGGGTCCAAAACCAAAATTTTCCGGGGCACTGCCCCGGACCCCATAAAGTGGGGTTACGGGTACCCCTCAAACTCCCTGTTAACTATGTGGAAAGAATATAACACAACCCAACATAATGGTGGAAAAATGAGATATAAATCATGTAACTCAACGATGAGTTCTAAATGTCATTAAAGAAGAGAAACATTAATTGTTCAAAAATTTATAACAAATCACTTTGATAATGAGTTCTAAGATAGATCCTTTCTTAAAAAAACATGAAGAAACACATTCAAGCATAATAATGAAAAGAGAGAAAAATTATATCACAAGAAAGCACATCACTATTGAGAACTGGCACATGAGTCCTTGCAAAATCAGATCTTAATCTTCTTCATTCACTGAAAAATATCAAAATGATATAATGCATAATTCTTCTTCTTCTAACATTTACCAACCCTTTTCTTCATCAAAATTAAATCATAAATGGATTGAAAACAAGTTGTTTCTTCCTTTAGGAACTATATTTCACAAAAATATAAATGTTTTTCCCTACTACAACGAATATAGAACTGCTTCTCTAAAAACTAGGGAATTCTTTTGACCAAACAATTTCTCAAAAAAGTTACATTGAATGCAATGCCTAAAAGAAGTCTTGAAGCACTTTAGAAACGTCATAACATTAAAAATGACCATAGAAAAATAATTACATAATATTTAGACACAAATTTTACGGTCAAAGGATGACTGTGTGGAAGCCCAACACCGTCGCCATGCTACTTCCTACTCCAGAAGAAACGCAACACAGAAGTACAATGAGTCAATGGTTTGACCTGTTATGACCACTTTGTGAGCTTTTCAATGAGTCATGCATATAGAAAATAACACAAACATCATCAAATTCCCCTTTAGAAACATCCTTTCATTTTTCAAATCTTCCATCTTTCTAAAACTCCACCTATAGTAAAAGAGCAATGCCTATGTGAAAGTGAAAAGAAACTTTTCCTTCACAATTATGACTAGTCTTGAGATCTCTGAATAACATAAACAACCTGTTGATGATGTTGACAATATTGAAAGTTGTTTTCAAGTTCCCACTCACAAAAAAGATGTCAAGACTTCACATTTCCATCAAACCCTAATGCCTTGTCAAAAATATAACATTACTCTATCAACTGTTCCCTTTGGAAAAAGTTTCATAAGCTTGAAACTTTGACTGATTGCGGTCCCAAAAAGACTTCATGCAAAATATAAAACTCTCAACCTCCTTATCCAACTTCATTCAACTAGTATACTTGGGCAAAAGGGAAAAAACAAAAAAATTTCAATTACCTGCTTCAAGTCTCAGACTTTGGCTACCTCAGCCAACAAATCAAGCTTTCTTTTTTCCTTCTCTTGTATTTCCCTCAAATGTTGTTTAGAATCCCTTAACTCCTTCCTCAATGTGAGGTTTTATCTATAGATATTATTGATATGCCTATGCAAAGGCAAATTTCTTTTCGACATATGCTTAACATTTTCCAATGTTAGCTCACACATGTTCAAATGGTCATATATCTTTTTCTTAGCCCTTTTATCTCATTTATTAAGTCTAGTGATCCCATTTTGGGCTTTCTTCAACTACTTTCTCAACCTATGAAAAGTATGTTTCCCTTTAACCAACTCAACTTTCTTCTCTTCTTGCACTGAATCTTCCTTCTGTAGCTTCAACTTTCTTGTTGAAGACCTGGTCATAGGAAATCTTGCTGATGAACCCTATAACTCTTTAATATTCTCCGTCACTACCTTATTTTTACCTTTGGACACAGTAAAGGATGGATTTTTCTTCATCACTGGTTCTATTTAACCAATATTAGGTGTCCTTTTGAAAGTTTTCCTTTTCAACTCCCTATTGTCATGTTTTAGCTGGGAATAACCAAGTGTGCCTTCTTTAGTTCTTCTTGTAGTTCTAAAATCTCCTTAACTTTATCATTTGGAATAATATTCTTTGTTATGGTATCTAAAAGTTCATTTAACTGCTCAAGTTTTTGTTAGAAAGGCAATATCTTTGCAGTAGATCTAATGAGTGGATTTTTTGGAACCTCCACTACCTCAAGAGAAAAGTGCGATGTTTTACCCTTTTTATTTTCTAATGGATCAACAAAAGCTTATGGTATTTTTATCAAACTTTCAACTAGTAATTTAACATCTGTTACCTTAGATGAAGGTGTATCTTTTTTACTCCAAGGGCTTGTTGGTAACTCAGTTGGTAACTCATTTTCTAACTTTGATGAACCTAATAATGCCTTCCATGTCTAATTTTTCTTGTTCAATTGTTCCACTACTGAAAATTTAGTTAAAGAAAAATTAAAGAGGATGGGTTCCACTTGAATTTTCTTACCTTGAACCTTATTTTCCATCTTACTAAAGCTTCTAAACAAATAGAAAGGCATATTCAAAGGTTTGTTTCCTGTGAAATGCATCAATAGCCTAAAATGATGCTGGTATATTCTCCCAAATATTCCTTCACAAGTGAATTATCTCAAAATTACCTTCAGAAATTGGCTGTAGGGTTCAAGTAGGTATTCTCTTGGTACAATAACTCGATATCCCTTGTTTCTGTACTTCGGTTTTAAGAAATCTTTGTAGTTGATTATGTCTAGAGGCATTCCATTGAACCATTGTTCTCCTTGTAGAGGAATCTCCATAGTAGGTGAAATGGTGACATATGACACTGGAAAATTCAATTCTCCAATCTTAACATCTACCCTGGTGAAATTCAAGGTAAAATCTTTGGTGAGTTGCATACGATAACCCTGGATCTTCTCATAAAACCTGATGCATCCAACCTGTTCAATTGAAAATATAATTGTTGGTTCTAACTTTATCAAGGCAAGGTATTGAGGCTCAAATCTAACTATGTCTCCTCCTTTGTGCTTCTTTCTATCTAGAGCTATCATGACTTCACAACATAGATGAATTATAGGATTTTTCAATGAAATTTCAATGTTTTCCAATGGAGCGCAACAATAGGGTACCAATTATGAAAATAGGGCTTTAGATAAGGGTTTTAGGGCAAATTTCAAATCAAAATACTTATTTTGAAAGACTAAAAAAAAAAAAAAATTCAAACCCACATGCAACAACTACTTGTTTTCACCTATAGTGGAAATTCAAATACACAGGCATGATGAAAAAGAGAAGGGCATGACGAAAAAATACTTTCTTGATGTTTTAGAACGCCAACATAAGGTTGTTGAAACTCCATAGAATTAATATGTAATTGTAAGACTCCATGATACATGTGGAAATGGAAGTTTTGAATATTTGACACAAGAAAAACAAAAAACGCAATGTCTTTGTGAAAGTGCAACATATTTTTCAGATACAACAAAGAAAATGCTTCGAGCTAAGAGATTGAGATTTTCAAGGCCATCTGAGTGTTTTCTTCAACTAGTAGGAATAAATTGGACAACATGCAAGAAAAATCATTCAAGAAATGAGGAATTGAAACTTGGAAGTGACGATAACCTTTTGTCTTAAAGAAACACAACGACAATCTCTAAGTGTAACACTTCTGTTGCAGACTTAACATAGTGAACTTCAAAAGTTGTCTAGAAATATTTCAATGGAACAAAGAATGGATCTCTGATATTTTTGATGATAAAACAAGTTTTTTAACTCCAAAGGTGATCAACCTTGACTTTCAAAGACAATCATTTCGATTTGGAGCCTTAATCATGAAAGTGTAACAACGAAAATAAGTGCAGTGCATGTCTCATAAATGTTGTACTCATGATGATGCCATGACACAATATGATTTGACAACCTAGTTGACTATGCTGACCCCACTAGTTTGTGCCAATGATGAGAATAGAAGACTCACTATGACTTCACTCATGATCTTGTATGAGACATCGATCCTAGACTTACTTGATTCAATCTTCAGGGAATCCATAACAATATTTACATCATATTTCACACACTCTAACATAATTACATCAATAGCGAACTATTTCATTATTTACTAAGACCAATAGCTTGATCTCTAGGAGATCATATAAATTTTTTTACACATTTATCAAAATAATTTTGAAAGACTAAACTTTCTTTTCACTATTAAAATATAGGGCACTAACAATGGCTCCAATGGAGATGCCATCCTCCTTGTGAGATGCTAAGAACACCATAGGCTAGTAGCCTGGCCATTGGTAATTACTGTCTCTTGACTTGACACAAAATTGTCTCATAACTCATGATTGAATCATGAGTTATTACATTCTGAAAACTTGGAAGCAATTTATAAGGATCTTAGGGCCTTCTCCTTAGGCTTCAAATTATGGTGACAATTTCCCACACCTGCAATAATAAAAATTTGATGGCTATATGCAATGAAGTGATCAAAATAAACTCATTTTAAGTTAAATAATACTTGATAAACCCACCATTTACAAGTCGCCTAGAAAGCAATTCCCCTACCATATCCTGCAACAAATATGCATTACTCCCATGGAAAGCTAAAATATTGAACGATCCTTTCCAAATATTTTCAAATTTTCCACGTTTACAATTATATTCATTCCTATCATCCCACTTAAGGACCATGCCACCAACCTGAAAATCTTCAACCTTTGTCCTCCAATAAAGAATATTCTTAATTTTATCATGGATTTCTTGGGTATTGTTATACACTTCCTCTCTTGTTTGTTGTATTTGAATCACTTGAGTTATTATTCCTTGCAAGTAATTCATTTCTGCATCTACTTCCTGCAAAAAAATCATTATTGGAATTCCCAACGAAGAAGGAAAAACAAGATCTATTCCATATACTAATTGAAAAGGTGACATACCAATTGACTTCTTAGTGTTTACTCTATCAGACCATAGTGCATAGATCAAATTATTGTGCCATGCTTTCTTATTTTGTTGTAACGATTTCTTTATAATATTCACTAGAATCTTATTTGAAGATGTAGCTAAACCATTACCCTGTGGGTAATATGCAGTAGAGTGATTGAGTACAATATGATATTTATGACAAAACTCAATAATTTTCTTGGACTTGAAAGTAGTAGCATTGTCAGTGATTATTCTACGAGGAACCAAATATTGAGAGGATATTACCTTCCAGAAACTGAATGATGATTGTCTATTTCCTACCTGGTTGGTATTGCTTCTATCCACTTTGTAAATTAATATTTAACTGTCAGAATCCATTTGTGATGGGCTAAATATGATAGATGGATTTCCCCAATGAAATCCATACCCCACTACTGGAATGATGCTTCAACTGAAAATGGTTTCAGGGGTAAAGGAAAGAGTTTCCTTTTACCCTCAAAATTTTGGAATTCATGATAGCTTGAGACCCTTTTATAGACATTAGATAACAAGGTTGGCCAGTAAAAACTAGCTCTCAAAATCTTGTTAGCTGTGGCTTTACAAAAATGCTAGCCTCCAAAATCTCCTTTGTGAAATTATTCCATAACCTCATCCTCTAATAAACAATTCAATAAGACACCTCCTAAGTCTTTCCAATAGAGAAATTGTTTCAAAATGCATTATTTTACACCCTTCAATTTCGAAAATCTTTCCTTTGGTTTTGTAATCTCTAGAGGAGCCTGTAAATATTACAACACATAAAATATGTCAACATACCATGGAGAGGAAAGAAACATTTCAGGTGCTTATTGAGAAGGTTCTGAATCATTTCCATATAACAAACCAACTATGAAATTTATGTCCAATACACTGAGATTGGAATCAACCATTTATTTTTCCAATGCTCGACAATTTATCAACTTGGTAGGTTTGATGTCCACATCATACTCAAGAATAACTGCTATCCATCTGCCTATTCTACCTTTAGGATCAGGTTGGGTTAGAATGTCTTTCACAACAACATTTGAGACATAAGAAATCACATGTGAATGAAAAACATAAACTCTAAAATCTTTCAAATATTTAACCAATGCATATGTCTGCTTCTCCATAGTATTTATTTAAGATAAGAATATATCAAACCTATGCTAAAGAAGGCTATTTGATGTCACTACCTTGCTAATTTTTTTACATAAGGACTACTTGAGTTATGTGTTCTGATGCGAAAGAGAAATGATAAAATCTTTTCTATAATCTAGACTAGCTAAAATAGGAGCACTTGGCAAGGCTTGTTTTACCTCAACCAAATACTTCTTTGTTTCAATAGTAAATCTTATTTCAGTTTCCTTTCTCAACATGTTAGTCAAAAACCTTATAATTTCTGCTAAGTTAGGAATGAACCTTCTCAAAAAATTAACCCTGCCCAAAAATGACTGAACCTCCTTCTTATTCGTTGGAATGTCAATTTTCTGAATTGCAAAAACTCTATTTGGATCAATTTTAATGCCATTCGTTGATATTATATTCTCCATTAACTTTCCTTTCTCCATTGCAAAATGTGAATTCTTTGGATTTTGGGATATGCCAAACCTTTTTCAGTTCTCAAAAACTTGTCTTAAATGTTGCAAATGATCAAAATCAGATTTTGAAAATATAGTGATATCATCAAGATAAACTACAATGAACTTATCCTTTTCATTAGCTAATGCAATATCCATGTCCCTTTGAAAGGTAACCCCTGCATATATTAGCCGAAATGATATTTTGGCATACATAAAGGTTCCCTGTGGTGTGATGAAAGTTGTCTTTTCCAGGTCATCAGGGTGCACCAATATCTATTTGTAACCTAAGAAACCATCAAGGATAGATATCCTCTTAGAGCCAACTACCTTTTTCAGTATATGGCCATAGCTAAGGCACACTTATCTTTTAGAGATACCTTGTTTGGGTTTCTGAAATCAACACAATGAATTATCTCACCAATCTTCATTCTTACATAAACAAAATTAGAAAGCCATTTTCAAAACCTTAAAGGAATTTTTTTTTTTTGCATCAAACAATTTTCTCACTTTTTTTTCTAACGGGAATCAACAAGGGATTGGTTCTTCTCAATTTTTGTTTGAAATGCATTTGATCTTGTTCGATTGGAATTGTATGTTGAATGATGCTCTTATCATACACTTTGGGGTCTTCATATCCCCAAGAAAAAATATTTGAGTATTCCTTAATGAGATTAACATATTTTTTCTATCTTAATGACTTAAAGATATTGAAATCTTAAGAATATTAAGTTGTTTTTTTGTCCCTATATTGCATTCTTCTACTTCAGTGTCAGTGGGAACTACTTTGGGATTCTTTGATACATAATTATGATCAAATTACTTCTCAAGAGGAACCAACCCTTATGGAATTGTATTATTCTTAAATTATAGAACCTCCATATCTATTATTTGATTTTCAAAATCATATTTGAAACTAATACCTTCTATTCATCATGATCAAAACAATTTCCCTCATCTATGTGAAAATGGGAAAATTCGTTATTTTCAAAAAATATCAAGTTGTTTGTCACCTTTGAACACTTGCTAATATTTTACATTTCCTAAGACTGTCGGTCTATGTTTGAATTCTATTTCATAATTCCTGTTGGGATACATAGGAATCTTAATCACACTAGCTGAGGTGGCCAATGCATCAGATATCATATTCTTGTCTCTAGGAATCAAAGATAAATCATTTTCTGAAAATTGTTCCAAAATATATAGGAAAACAACCCTATAGGCCCTCATCCTAGGGTGTTTAGTTTGATACACAAATTTAATCTAATTATTAATTAGCTCTAAATCTCCATGGACTCCAATCCTCTTTGCCACTATGTCTTTCAAAGTTCGCAATCCCAAAATCAACACTCATACTCAACCAAATTATTTGTATAATCAAAGGATAGCTTGTAAGAAGATAGCCTTGACTTGTCCACCTTTGGAATCATTATCCACACACCAGCTCCAACCCCTTCGTTACTATATGTTCCATCAAAATCCATGTTCCAAAGGCCATCATCAACTTCTTTATGTTCTGATTTTGTTCCCTGCAATTCACCTTCCTCCTCCTCTGATATGTTATCCCTCTTTTGACTTTCTTCCTCCTAACACAAATCATTATACAATATGAAAGAATCCATATAAGAATGAACTAAATAAATAGGATGGTTACTAGGCCTTTCCTTGCCACTTACCATGTATTTCATCAAGGTTTCTTTGTATAATCTCCTTGGTTGTCCAAAAATAGGAATCATGGCGTATGACATATCCATCTGTAAAGTACTTTGAATTTTGCAAACAATGACCTTGATAAAAGCATACCAAATTTTGGAGGAATATCAACACAACTATATCCATCACTAGGCATTTTTCTAGAATTTGAGTGACAGAGACAACCAAATCATTGATTAAACCCAAACATTTCAAGTTACTTGAATCAAAGGAAGAAAGATCTTTATATGGCCTTGTTATGTCCAAACGAAGCTTATCCATAATAACATTTGACATTAATTATGTGGTTCACCTAAGTCTAGCATTCCATTATGTAGAATCAAATCATGCACATTTAGGCTAACATAGATAGGTGGGATATATCAATATTGAGTATCCCCATCAACTATAGGACCAAACATAAGTTTAGGATGTGTTAGTACTTCGTAAATTTCTCCAGGCTGAAGAGAGATATCTCAGATGTAACCACAAACCTCTTTTGGTTAGAATGCTAGCATTTTCCAACCGGAGGGGGGATCCCTAACTTGAAAGAAGATCAAATTATGTAATCAATAATGCTCAAGGAAATTTGACACAGGCCAGGTCTATAAAGATAAAAAAGGATCAATGAAAATGGTTGATGGATTTGAGAGGGGGGGTCACTGGGCATGGATTCATTTTTCAAAATTTTACATAAAATTATTAGAACTAAATATTAGACACTCATGAAAATAGAGGTAGGATAGGTACTATTCCAAGTCACAATATTTGGTTACTACATAGGATGAATTTTCAAAATAACTATAAATTACATAGAGATATCCAACCAATAAGTAACAGAACATGAATTAAAATTCTGAAACATATATTTAAGGATCAAATATCTAGATGAGCACTATAAAGGAGCACATATAAAGTGAACTCCATTATTGTTCAGAAAAA
The DNA here is from genome assembly GCA_000404065.3 of Pinus taeda. Taxonomy (NCBI): domain Eukaryota; kingdom Viridiplantae; phylum Streptophyta; class Pinopsida; order Pinales; family Pinaceae; genus Pinus; species Pinus taeda. The sequence goes on from APFE031370392.1 coordinate 9,036, forward strand.
ACAGAAGTCATCTAGAGAATTAACATAAATGAATTCTCAAAAAATATCTCAGAAACAATTAGAAGTGAAAATTTGAAATAAAGACACAGTGAATAGAGGCCACAAAAACCTAAAACTCATACCACAAGAATCTCAGCTCAAATGTCGAATCCCTACATTGATAATATTATTGTAGCAATAGAAAAAACATACACAGGCCTTCTCTACATATATGAATACTTTTATCTAATTTTGTTAAATTTAAATACATTAGGGATATTGAACAATCAAAATAAGATACAATCTATCTTTCATTTACTTGAGAGGATCAAATCATCTTCAATTTAGAAACATCAATCTTTGAAAGCAAAAAACTAAGATAAAGCTAAAAATAAAACTGAAACATATTTTTTGATCAAATTAGCTTTATCTTATCTAATTCTCTTATCCATATCCATTACGTTTTATAAATATCACCAACATAATTCTAGACATCTATACATTTCCACATTTTCAAACCAAAATCCAAAAATTTCATCATTTTGTCAAAAACAAAACCATGAAAATGGGTCGCCTCGTGACACATGTAACTCCCAAACAGTAGAACATGTGTGAAATATGAGATAGGTTTTTGTATATGAACTTGTTTTGAATAAAAAAAACTCTTATTTTCTTCAAATTCTTCCCCATCTCCTTAGTATTTTTTATGTAAAATCATGAATAAAACAAAAAAATACATAGTCTGAAAACTAGGCCTTAAAGATGCAGAAACAGGAAGAGGTTATAGTGACTTGGTATGTTCTTGAGAGAATCATATTTTAATTTTTTAAAATTAGCTTCCATGTGGTTGGAAACATTGTTTCAAATGGATGGTTAAAATAGGGTATTTTGCACAACATTTTGCAACGAACAGTTAGAGTAGCACTCCATGCTCTGTATAGTTGCACACCTTCTCTGGAAAAATGGATAAAATGGATATGCTTGAAATGACTTTGTGATGGTATAGAACTCATTATGTATGCTATCCAACTATTACAAACCTTGTAAATGGTTCATACCCACATGTGTAGCAGTTGTGCAACGACCATGACTCCCATTAACTTGACAGTCCATGCTTTTGGTGAACCCTTTATAACAGAAATTTGACAATGTCAAACAATAAAATTTGAGACTATGGAAACAAAAGTGGTGATAGGCTTAAGTTATTTAAAAACTTAAAATTAAAGGACATGGAAAATACATTTGATGATGAAAACTAATGACCCTAACATGATGATCATCATTCAAGTTAACAGTATTTGAAACATATCCTATATTTAGTGCTTTGACCATTTGACTCTTGTATGTATAAATCCTGATAAATTCATTAAATGGAATAGATATTTTGAGTTTAGATATTTCATTTTCTAAATTGAAAAAATATTAACCGTTCTCTACCTCTTTGATGGTTGTGTCTTTCTTTTCAGAAATCTCTTTTAGAGGATTAACTTTCTTTTGGCTGGAAGTAGGTGCATCAGCTTGGACATTCTTTGGTGGATTTATTGGAACCTTTCTATATCTCAAGTTATACTATCTTTGTACCTCCATGATTGCATTTTGGTACCCCTTGTAATCTTCTAATTCCATATGCATGATATCTTCATGTGGCTAAAAGAACAAGTCATGTTCTTCTTTTTTCAAAATGATAATGTCCTTTGATTCACCAAAATAATGAATCTAAACTTGATCTTCTGCTCTCTCTTTATCTTCTACAAAATTATCTTTGAAAGGAGGTTTGATTTGTTGTTGATCTCCTTGATTTCTCTGTCCTCTTTGATTTATTTGAACTCGAGGCCTTAGGAAATTTGGATGTCTCACTTGAGGAAGGGCATGTTGTTCTCTATCAATAACTTTTTTCTCTAAAGTCAGGGGCCTATTGTTCTCTACCAACAACTTTGTTCTCTAAATTCAATCTTTCCACCGACTTTTCTACTGTTTTCACCATGACATTGAACTTGCTATTTGATGAAGATGAAGCCTCCTATATAACTCCTCTTTTTTCAACTTTCATTTTCCCTTTTTTGTTCAACAAATTCACTTCCTCTCCAATGACATTTTCTGCATATCCTCCAAAGTTGCTTGATTCCTTTCTCTAATATGATAGGAAATATTGAAATCAAAACCATGTGGGTAATGAGACAAATCCAACCTTGGAGGAGGTTTCATTTCAACTGGTATTGAATTATACACTTTATTAAATCTTTCTAAAATATCCTGAACTAATTCTCCTGGATCTCTCTTCAAGTTTCCATACTCAGCTAATATTTGTAGAGGGTTCTTCTTGAAATTCCCATATGGCAAGGAAACTTTGTTCAAGCTATTGGAAATTGGAAAAGATCATAGTTGGTAAACTTCTAAACCATTTCTTAACCTCTCACGAAAAAATCTGAGAAAAAATTTTGAATTTAGCATCCTCTTGGTCTACCTCTTCTAGGTATATGAAATTATTCAACTTATAAAGGTGTTTTTGTGCTGAAATAACTCCTGTTTCATCGAATTGAGGAAATATCTAACCATAATTTTGTGGAAAATCATGTTGTGGACCTTGTAGATTCAATGGACCATAATGGGCGGGCATGACTGTATGAGATGGATTTGTACTAATTATTCAGACATGAAATGAGAATGCAGGAGGTAAAGATAATGTTGTTTGAAAATTTTGTGAAGAAGGAGGGGTAAAGACAGTCGAAACAATGAGAGAAGAACACAATGTAATATTCAGTGGAGAAGAAAATGTTGGGGTAGAAACAGTTGGGATAGACTACTGAAATTTGGAGGACTTAGTGGAAACATTTTGTAGTTGATAGACAATATGTTCTAACTTATGAAACTATGTCCAAATATCCTTATCTACTTCTAATACACTTTCTTTATGGAAAGGAATACATGATTCTAACATAACTTGATCAAAAACTGTTTCCGTTAAACTATTTTCTTATTTAGATATGAATAAAATTTGTTCAAAATTCAAATCAAATTGAGTGTAGTCCACTAATTCGACTCTTTCAGATAGAGATACAGATCTTCTGAAAAAACTAGTAATTATTCCCTTTGTAGGACTCTTTTTCCTAAATAACTTCTCTTTATTAATCAAGATCTCAGGTGGATTAGGATCTGGATGATCTCTAGTATGTACTCTTATTGAATTGATAGTTTCCTATAGAAAACAATTACACTTGGTTTTAGAATGACTAACCATTGGGTAAATATTTAGTCTATCAGTTTTTAGTTGACTGTCACCCTTAGGAACCATATCTGTCTCTAATAACATAATTTTCCAGGGATGTTTTCAAGATTTGTGTTCCTCAACAATGACGTTACTATGTTAGCACTTTGTAATTCCTCTACGATGAGGAGAGGAACCCAAAGGTAACCAAAAACCACTTTGAAATTGGAATTTGTCCCTTCTAGCTTTAGAGATGGGTCTTTCTATCTAAATCTTCAATCACCTGGATGACTGATTGCCTTAGGTTCTTAGGCTAGGATTTAAGATCATATGGGAATAAGATTTAAAAATTTGTTCGTAGGGAAGAGGGAAAGTAAATTGGGCATACAAACATATAAATTTGATTGATTTTCCAGTGAGAGGATGAAGAAATGAGTGATCTTTCAACAGGGTTAAGGAAGGTAGTCCTTTTGGTGTATTCAATTAAATTCATTATAGAAGGGTAAGCAGAATAATGGTGGAAAAATGACATATAAATACTCTAACTCAAGGATGAATTCGAAATGTCATTAAATAAAAAAACATTAATTGTTCACTAAGATATAACATAACACTTTGAAAGTGAGTTCTGAGATAAATCCTTGCTTAACCAAACATGAGGACATACAATTAAGAATGATAATGACAAGAGAGAAAACTTACAACACAAGAAAGGACATCACCATTAGGAATTGACACATGAATCCTTGCAAAATCAAACCTTAGTCTTCCTCATTCACTAGAAAAATATCATAAAAGTACAATACATAGTGTTTCTTCTTATAACCCCGACCAATCATTTTATTTATTAAAATTACATCATAAATAGATAATAAAAAAAAATGTTCCTTCCTTCACGAACCAAATTCAACAACAAATTTTTTGTTTCTGCCTACTGCAGTGAATATGGAATTGCTTCTCTAAAAACTAGGACACTGTTTTGACCAAACAATTTCTCAATCAAATTACAATGAACACAATGCCTAAAGCAAGTCCCAAGCTCTTTAGACGCCTCAAAAAATTAACCATGACCATAAAAAATATAGTTACATAATATTTAGACACAAATTTTATGGTCAACGCGTTGACTGCATGGAAGCGGAGCGCTAACACTGCACTACTTCCTACTCTAGCATAAACATAGCAGAAAAGAACAACGAGTTGATGGTTTGACTTTCTCTTAACACTTTATGAGCCTATGAATGATTCATGCATATAGAAAATAACCTTGACATCATCAACACCCCCTTGAGAAACCTCCTTTCAATTTTAAAACCTTCCATATTTCCAAAACTCCACCTATAATAAAAGCGCAATGCTTGTGTGAAAGCACAACGAAATTTTTCCTTCACAAGTCTGATTATTGTTGAGCTCTATGAATAAAATAAATAACCTAATGATGGTGATAGCAATATTTAAATCCACTTTTAAGTTAGCACTCATAAAAAAGATGTTAACACTTCATGTTTTTGACCCTAATGCCTTGTCAAAATACAACATTATTGTGTGAACTAATCGCTTTGGAAAACATTTCATACAATTCAAAATCATGACTAATTGTTCTCCCAAAAATACTTCATGGAAAATATAAACCTCTCAACCTCCTTATCCAACATCATTCAACTAGTATAGTTGGGCAAAAGGGAAAAAACAAAATTGTTTCAATTACCTGATTCAAGACTCAAACGTTGGCTACCTTAGCCAACAAATCAATATTTCCTCTATCCTTCTCTTGTCTTTCTTAGAACTATTATTTAGAATCCCTTAGCTCCTTTTTGAAGGTGAGGTTTTATTTGCAAAGTTTCTTGAGTTTTCTATTCAAATGAAAAGTTATTTTTAACATATACTTGACATTTGAAAATGTTGGGTCACACATGTTCAAATGGTCATATATATTTTTTCTGGCACTTTCATCTTGCTTCTTGAGTCTAGAGATCTCATTTTGGTATTTCTTCAACTGATTTATAAACCCATGAAAAGTATGTTTCCCTTTATCCACCTCAACTTTCTTCTCTTCTTGCACTCACTTTTCCTTCTGTAGCTGCAACTTTTTTGTTGAAGACCTAGTCATGGAAAATATTTCTGATGAAGCCTCTAACTCTTAAATACTCTTTGTCACTACCTTATTTTTACCATTGGACTTAGTGATGGATGGATTTGTCATCATCATTGGTTCTTTTTGACCAATCTTAGGTGTCCATTCTAAAATAATTCTCTATTGGAAATAATACTGAGAGGGGGGTGAATTAGTATTATCAAATTCTTTTCAATATACCTTCTAGATTTATAATTTAATTTATTCTTCAGATATTGATCATTTATTTGTATGTCAGTACCATATAATAATGACCAAGAACAAGAAAGACAGATAATCACACCAAGGAACACCAGATATAAGGTGGAAACCCAATGTGGGTGAAAACCACCTGCTGCAATATGTCTCTATCTTCTTTAAAAGAGAAACTTCTTTTACAATGATTTTATACTGATGCAGTCCTTTATTAGTACGCAAGTTGAAACTTGCAGAGAGCTACAATCCTCTCTCAGTTTCTAGTCTCCCCTGGAAGGGAGCTACAACCCCCTTTGCTCTTTTTACTTCTTTAAGGACCGAGTTTCATGAATTTTCAAACTGGATCCATGGACATCAAATAATCAACAAGTACATATGAATCAATCAAACTCCTTATCCAATCAACCAATGAATCACCCAATTTCTCAGAATGTTGTAAACAGAAAGGAAATACCAGTAAACTAAACACAAAACTCTGCAGCAAATAGATAAAAGGCAGCCAACAAATACTTCAAGGAAAAGTCTGCAACTTGACCAATATAAACCTGCGGATATCCGCAGCTCTTCTGTGTCTAGACTGTGCAGATCCGCACTTGATCTTTCTTGTGCTCTGTGTACTTCTACTCAGATACGCACATGTACTGTTTGTTTGACAACGTACCTCTGCACTGTGTCTTCTTCTATGCTACGTACCTCGCACTTCGCCTTCTGATTCTTTGCGTAGCCCACGCACTGAACCCTCTTCTTCGCTGCGTACCCCGCACTGCGCCTTCTTCTACACTGCGTACCCCCGCACTGCGATTTCTGCTGCACTGCGTACCCCCACACTTACGCCATGTATCACCTACGAACCTCTGATTAGGGCCAAATTAACAGTCCTGCAATGTGCCACAGTCAGTCAGATCCACAGATTTGTGCATGCGCCTGAGAGATCATGACTTATCAATAGATTTGCCTTAAGTTTTATCCTTGATTTAGATCTAGCTTTAAAAACCAATCACCCAAAATTTCAGATCTT
>APFE031370394.1:3675-37430 GCA_000404065.3 Pinus taeda
AACCACCTCCACATCTAGATTAACGGTTTTACCTTCAACCCCTATAGGTAAATCCTGTAGAATGCCAAAAGGATGAAACCCACGGCCATCGAAGGCCTTTCGAATTGTCAGGGATTGATTTAGTGAAGGAGAACCAAGCGATCTCCAACACTCTATCGACATAATACACGTGGAAGCTCCCTCATCAATCACAGTCCTATGAACAAGTCTGTTTTTGACTATCACTGGAATCTGGATAGCCATTTGATGAGGTAAGCGTGGTGCACTATTTTCTAGATCGAAGATTATAAGGTTCGGGTCATGAATGTCAACAGCTCCTATAGCTGACAAAAGTAACTTGCGCTGTGCTGGACATGATTGCAGCACTTCCAAAGCCGACATTGCTAAGGGTGAAATAGCTAAATATCCAACAATGTTATAGTTATGAGCTGCTCTTACATGTGAATTGAAAGTAGACTTTCGAAGTATACCCTTAGCGGGCGGTTTGATTACTAAGTCTGGATTAAGTTTCTCGATCTGTAGTGGATCGGAACTGGGAGCTGAGGTTGATGGATTCAAATGGGAAGATTCTGCTTCTTTACCATCAACAGGACTTTTACTGCCATAATATTGCGATCGAATCGCAATCCTAACATGGGACATCATCAATATGGGTTCTTCATTGGCACTGGAGGACGAACCTATCATTTCACTGTCTTCATTTGGAAAAGGATCCTTCGAAACAGCAAGAGTTTGGGAACCTTTGACAATTTTTGCAACCTCTGCACGATGAGGGCAGTCTCTCGTAAAATGTTCTTCATCACAGATGAGACATGGATAACGAGGTTTGCGTTTTTCATCAGTTGATTCCGATTTTTCGGGTTTCTCTTTCAAATTCTTATCTATTTTATTCTTCTTCTTCCCTTTCTTCTTACCACTGGTTTTTGATTTAGCTGTAGATGACTCTACAACATGAATATCGGCGGAAAGCTCCACGAAAGACTCTCCTGTCGGAGAATCTGGCAAGGTTATGATAGGAGAAGAATTCTTGGAATATTTCTTCTTACTTTTGGTATTAACCATACCAATCATACCATCAGCGGCATGAGACCCTAAAGGAGTAGCAGTGATTTGATTTTGTTTGGGTTGATCGGGGATTTTCTCGTCTAACGTACCCGACTGAGTATAAACTAAGTCAAGGTACTGTGCTTGAGAAATTACTTGCTCCTCAATAACGACTCCGGCCTTAGCTACATCTTCAGTGATCTTGGGCAGTAAAGATTTTACAAACCATTCAGCTAAGATCTGATCCGGGATAAAAACTTTCACTAAACGCCATCAACGTCTCCATTCATGGATAGGATCTGAAATGTAAGTGGACGTTGACTGCTTTAACGAAGTTAATAATTCTGTGCCATTTTCATATATGACTGGCAACTGATAATGAGTTAAAAATGAAGTAGCTAACTGACTAAAGTTATAAAAAGTGGCTCGCGGTAACTCAATGTACCACTTGGCTGCAAGACCAATTAGAGTGTGCTGGAAAAGTCGTAAATGAATTGAATCATTTGAAATGGAATTAGACGCAAAACAGAGGTGATAAGTCATCACATGGTTCGATGGGTCCTCTCCTGGCTTACCTTTGAACTTAGGAATATCACTAGGCAACTTATGCGGCATTGGCAGCCAATACTGAAGATAGTTAATTGGATCGTTCGTAAGGCGCGTCAAGTTAGGCAAGTCCAAAGTTGCGATAAATGGTAACTGACGATTAGGGTCCCTAAAACTCGGGGTCTGCAGACCAGCCCTAGGAGGAGGATATCCAAGATAACTAGGAATTGGAATTTCATTTGGGATATTTTGTCCTCTTGGAAAACTAGGATTAACAAGACCATACTGGGGTTGCTGACGTTGTTGGTATGTATACGTAGGGTACGGTTGATACTGATAGGTTGGTTGCTGCGTAGCAGGACCGTATTGGTACTGTCCTTGGTACGGTTGTTGATTAAACTGAGGTTGAGTGGTGACAACCGTACTTCCTATAGGCATCTGAACCAAAGTGTGGACCGTGGGTCCAGGCTGAGGTAAAGAAGTATGAGGAGTAGATATAGGGATAGTAGAAACCAGAGCTGTCGATACTCCAGAAGAAGGTGGGGTAAATGCAGCAGATGTTGCAGTAGTTGCAACAGACATTTGAGGCAGAGTACGAGGTGTACTAGTCCCAGACTGAGAAACTACAAGAGGTGCAGAAGTTTGAACAGTAGACTAGACAGGTTGCTGCGATGAACCAAAAACCAAGGGTTGTCCAGTTTGAGATGACAACTATGCATTCGGTTGCAAAACTTGTTGAGGTTGAGATGGATCCCACATTAAATTCGTTCCGGGGTATGGACCCATAACAGGTTGAGGAGATTGAGGACCATAATCGGGTTGATGGTAGGGTTGATAATATGATTGACCCGAAGGTGGTTGGTAACCTTGAGCTGGGTATTGACCTTGGGGTTGATAACCCTGAGGCACGTACTGATACTGGGGTTGACCTTGAGGTACATATTGATATTTGGGTTGATTTTGAGGTGAATATTGATACTGAGGTTGACCCTGAGGTACATATTGATACTGAGGTTGACCTTGGGGTACATACTGAGTTTGGGGTTGACCTTGAGGAACGTACTGTCCCGTAGGTATGTACTGTCCTTGAGGTTGTCCCCCAGGCGCAAACTGATTACCTTGAGGTTGCCCCCTAGGCATATACTGGGTACCTTGAGGTTGCCCCCCAGGCACATACTGGGTACCTTGAGGTTGCCCCCCAGGCAGAGACTGGCTACCTTGCGGTTGAGGATTGGGAATAGAACCTGGCATCATGAGAATATCTTCTACACTCAACGGTTTAGTACCATTATTTCCAGTTAATAAATTTTTTTCAATAGGTTGAGGAGATGCTCTCGAAAAAGTACCAGACATGGACTGATACCTAGCGGGAACAGAAGGACCGCCGTACAAAAAGGCTTCTGGAGATTTAGAAAACATGGATGACTGCTTAGACATATTCAACGGAGGATAGTAACCTCTCGGTGTTGGGTGATAAGAAATACGAGGTGGTGAAAAACTTAGTCCCAGGTTTTCCAAAAAATCAGTCAATGAGATATACCAAGCAATGCTCCTAGGTGGACTGTAAAAGATTGATTCACACTCCCTAAGGTCTAAGGTAGGCCGATCTTCTGGAATAGGGATGCCTTCTTCATTTTCCAAAATAGAAAGTTATTCAATAGTTATTAGTCCAGAAGGAAGATCTTGGGTAATTATCACTTCTACCCTAGGTGAACTAGGACCACTAGAAGCTAGAGAAGAAAACCCTGATATTGGAGTAGCAGCAATTTCATATTCGGGCTTAGATATTTCAGGTTCTTCACCTATATCACTAGTAGATGCAACACTACCAGTAACTTCTGAAACAGATACAAGCTGCGTACAATAATCTGCTATTAATGCCGGAAAATCAGGATTATATCCCGCCAAAGGAGATTCTCTTCTTTCAGTTGACCCACTTCTACTGTCACTAGGAGTTACCAGGGCCCGTAGCACTTCAAGCTGGCTTGGTGAAAACTTAGGAGGTTGGCCTCGAAGTCTACAGGACTTCCTTGGTAATTCAGCCACAGTTAAAAACTTTTAACTACTTCACACGAAAATAAAGTAAAATCTCAATGAAAACCACCTAAAGCCTCTAAAGAACCAAACGAATTGAATCACACGCCTAAAGAATCTAGGAGATCAATCACACACAAATAGTAACTTTTCGTACCGAAAACACTAGTTGGTGATGAAATCCAACGTCGCAGAGTTCGATACAGAAATAGCGATTGGAACAATTACCCCGACAACCTGCTTAATGAATACACTGGCACAATTTTCTCCACTTAACCGTCTCGAGTGAAGAGAACCCCCCAGAAAATCCAAGTGAGTCTAGCCGACGTCTGCTCCAGGTATAGTGGGATCTTCCCGCCACCGTCACCTTAGGAAGAATCCTATAGAATATGGTCACTATGGTTACCAACAGAAACAAATATACCTGGGGGAACAGTCTACGATCTGATACGCACGCAAGGGCAGAGTAACAAGCTCAATCCCCTTGAAGGCTCCTTGACATAAACCAAGGTTTACCAACAAGTGACCCCGGCCTCCTCGTCAATGGTTAATCTGAGGTTTACCATTTTTAATACGTGAATATCTGGCATCGTTCCCAATGAGGAAGGATTGATTCCCACACTAGTTCGGACACAATCTCGTGCTTCTCCTTTAAGAGGAGCTTTCCCAGAGCATACATGCAACAATTGGATTTCTCTCCTACTGCAAGATACAACTACTTGTTTGTTTTACTCTCTTGGAGAGTTAAGTACTCCCTACTCCAAGACACTAGCCTAAGCTATGTTGGTGTAATAGAACCCTAGAAATAAAAATATTTCTAGATTAATTTTACTTTAAGTGTTATTTTTATTGGTTTTTGATTAAGTCAAGAGGTGCAGAGATGAAACTCGTGGTGTGAAGACTCGACTCAAAATCACTAAAAATATGCACTTAAGATGGTCAAACAATCTTTTCTCTTCAATGAACTTCTAGCTAGGAAAGAGTTTGAGAATGCAAATGCGTGTAAACACAAATCTTTCTTAACAAACAAATTAAAAGAAGAGTTTTTGTTCCAATGCACTCAAAAAAAGACAACTAGTTATTTGCACAAGAATTTCCTTTTTCATTCCAGCGCTCAAATGCTACCAAAACAAACTTTTTCAAAAGAGTTTTTGTATTTTTATAAGAAACATTCAAAACTATGACTAAAGCAAATCTTGAGAAAACTATAAATAAAGCAAATATTAAGATCTACAAACTATAAAAAACTACTTGAAGTAAAATCTTACAAGATGTTTTTGTTTTTTCAAGGATGTTTTACTTGGCAATAAGAAAACCAAGGACTAACTTGTCCAGAATCACAAATCAGTCAAAAACAAGTGATTTTTGTTCTTTTTGTAAAAGTGAAATCCAAACTTTTAACACAAGCTTTTCGAAGTTTGGCAAAGAGAAAACACAAGATGAATTCCTCAACAAAGGTAGATTTTGTAAATGGTCAGACTCATAAGAAGGCCAGTAAAAACGAAGGTGATCTGAGGCTTCTACGCTTCTAGGCTCTGAGCTACTACATGACCAAAATGAAAATCAAGACCGACAACCAAAAGTTCTAGGAATTTCACCTAAAACCCTAGCACCAATGAAATTAAACCAAGGAAAGCTTTTTACAAGTCACATGTAGGTCTGGGCAGAGGATAACAACACCTAAACCAAGATAAAACTAATTGAAAGAATAAAAAATCAAGTTTTTCAAAAGTTTAGCAGGGTCCGCAGGCTCAGAGTTTACACAGGTGCATGCACGCTCTGTGTGCAAAGTAAACATGCGTAGAGGTATGCACTATGATACAAGCACAGGGTGCAGACTTCTCCTAAAGTTATGAAAAGCCAAAAAAAACCTAGATCCACTAAATCCACCCAATTCCACACACAACAAGCCAAAAACAGAAACAAAAAGGCAATTTTCTCAGGTCAAAGTGAAAACAAGGAAAAAAATCAAGTCCCCAGCGGAGTCGTCATTTTGTCACGTGGAATGAGTCGAGGTTGCAGACAAGATTGACCTTCCTAGTATCTAAAGATATCTAGTGACAAGCAAGCCAATCAAAAACTATCTTTCTCTAAATATGCAATTAAAACAAAGGCAAACAAGTGTTTTAGGCCTACCTCAGATCCAGTGCAAGTTTGTGGAAGGCTCGCTCCCTCGCTCCAAATGAGCTTCCTTGAAGTGTAATTCTACAAATACAAACAAGCAAAAAAATTAAATAGCACCTGAAAAGCCAATATCATAAAGCATATTCATCATAATGATCAAGGAGATTATGAAACAAATCACATAAGACAATTTGTTGAGAAAAATGAATCTGATTGTATTAATTCAAATGAAAGAAGAACTTTACAACATGTGCCTTGATGCTATACAAGCTCCTCATAGGGTCCGACAAGAAGTCTCCTCTACTTTGACAAGTTTCACTCACTTCCCAATGAAACCTAAAAGGTATGTGATCTCTCCTCTCAAGTTTAACTAGGAAGTCCAAATTCCATCAGCATTTACCCTCAAAATGTTCATCTTCTAACCTCCCCAGCAACTGACCCAATGCCTTAATTTATAGTGCAATCGATGGAAGTTACTAGGTCCTCCTTCAAAGGGATAAAGCCATCCTTCAAAGGGATAGTTCCTCCTATCAAGGGATTAGCTCCTTCTCTTTTGGGATGCATGAACCACCTTGGAGCGAACAATCCACGTCAAAATCCTTCAAACATCTAGAATTAACCCAAAAGTGAGTTTTTAAGGATAAACTTGCGCCTTTTTTACTTTTACAGGGGTACACACCCACCCCTTTACAGACAGAGCGTGCAGGTATGCAGATAATATGAACAAAGGGTGCGGGTCCGCAGGTAAAAGTAGGAGAAAGTGTGGAACCAGAGTAATATTGATTTTCAATGTCTTTCTCTCATTTGCAAAGCTTAACATGAAGAGCTAAGGTTTGAGACTTTCTTAGGAGGCTAGTATAAGTGATGATAGACCTATACTGTCTGCAAATAATCATGGTGACGATATTTTTGTGTAACACTCATGGTTTGATAGGTTACAGGTGTCAAATGAAGAACTACGCCACATGGGCATCTCCAAAATCATCTCTACATGGATTCTATCCTACTCACTCAATCGAGATCGACAAAAAATGATGCCTAAATTCTTGGTCAAATATGGAGTCAAATACATTATCTAGTAGTAGTAGGACTCTTGATACTTCGTAGTTGATCAGGAGTCTAATGGTTCTGTTGAAGAGTTAATGCAGAGTAAGCCACTTGTAGCTGATCAAGAGTTGAGGATTTAACGCATATCAAGCCACCTATAGCTGTTCAGAAGTCTAACAGTCTCATTACAATTCGAACTAAGCCATTTGTAGCATGTCTTTTTTAAACAATCATGATAGATTCGAATTAAGTCACCTGTAACAAGATTTTCTCTTAAGCAGTTCTGTTGTTTTTCTATAAATATCGGTTAAATGAGACCGAGAAGCAGTTAGAAGCTAAGGAAGGATTACAAGATTTTTGTTAAAAACTTTGTTCAAACTTTGTTTTGTTGATAATACAAACTCTGTTTTGTCAATGGTGATTTAAAAGTGCATATTTAATTCGCTGTTATCCAACCACATTAGTTGCATAGGGCCCCTGCACTGAAGGAGGTTTTTACTTCTTGTTTTCATTTTAATTTCTATAACTTTTTTTTTTGCAAGTTCATTTTCTTTAGTTTTGTTTCATTTCAGTTTGTAACCAAAGTGTAAGGATAAAAATCACAACTATGCAAGTCTTATTCTTCTGAGATATTGTATGATAAATGATTGAATGAAAAATGGAATACACAGTTTCTTAGCTTCTCACTATTTTTGATTACTCATTTTAGCATAGAATTGTCAATTAACTGTATTAATAGATGTTCTCACAAACATTTCGAAATGACGACAATTCTAACTTAATTGGTTGAATATCTAGTTCATGCAGTGACTGAGCTTACTGAGCATATTGTTAGTATTACAAATTGTCATCTTTTCTTTTCTGTTTTCAGGTCATTACTTAGTTGCATCACTTAACATTCCAAAAGATCATTCCAAGGAGATTGATTCTATCATGTTCCAAAATTGAATGGTTGAATAGATAATGAATGCAATTATTGAATTACCTTATGCATCGGTATTACTTTTGGTTGGAAAAATTAGATCCATGGATTAGGAATAAATGGTAGATAAGCTAGATGCTCTATTTCTCTTATTAGGTTCTAACTGGTTAAAATGATTCTTAGTCCATTTTAGGAGTTTGACTAACTTAGGAACCTATCCTTTCTTTAAAAACTTGTTAGATCCATGTAAATCTCTCATTGACTGTATATTCTTAGACATCAAAAAACAAAAACCCCCCAAAACAAACATAAAATACAAAATAATGAAGTAAGAAAAGTTAACTAAGCACATATAGTGCATCACACTTCATCAGTCTAAAAACCTCGGTTGATAATTCATGCAAGCAATTTAGAACACTAAATTGACTAAACATTTTTCCGCCATTGCTGGGGAAGTGTAATTAGGTAACCTTATCTCTTACATTAAAAAAAAATGATATTCATAGAGAAAGAGACTCTAGGGTTAGATTGATAGCTAGAGGCAAGAGTTCAATTCTTACAACACCACCTACTCCACCAAGACTAAGAAGAGATACACCTCCATCTCAAGCTTATACTCCTAGCCATAGACCTCCTAAAGTTCTAAGTTCAGAAATTCAATCAAGAAGATCTCCTACTTCATCTACTGAGGCAGCCCTAGAGGAGGAAAATCATGGATCTCTAATAGAAGAAAAAACCTTTTTCACCTCCACAGGGGTACATATTTTAGTTGAATAATTAAGAATACCTAGTGAAGAATAAGAAGTAGAACCCCTCTCCCACATACCATTAATAGAGGAACCAAAAGAAGAGAAATTAACCTTACAGGTTGAAACATATATTGAGTTTGAAGAAACTATAATGGCAGAAGAAGGAGAGGATGGATAATTCACATTGTTTGGAGGAGGAGGAGGTAGAGGAAGAGGTAGAATAAATAATGGAGAAGGTAGAGGAAATAATGGAGGAGATAGAGGAAATAGGGAAGTTGATAATTCTTTTTGATTCCCTATAGTTGATGAAGAAACAAATGCCAGCATCAAAAATACCTCATCTTCTATCCTCCCAAACTTTCATGGATTAAAAAGTGAATACCTTGAAAACTTCTTATTTGAACTTGAAGTCTTTTGCAGAACTTATGATTATTTACAAGGCTCTCAAAAACTCAAATTATTCCCTTCAACATTGAAGGGAGTTGCTTTAAAATGGTTCATGGGGTTGGTCACTCATTTCTAATGGATTCTAAAAGCTCTTATATTAGAATCCATTAGAGATGAGTGGATAGATATCCTTAACATGATGGGGAAGGGAGATATCTCTCAACTCCCATTAAGTGACATAGGAGAATTATGTGTTCATCTCTCAAGAGGAAAATCCAAAACTGGGAAAGGTCCAAGAGATCATTCTCTTGTTAGGGTTAATAAATATGCAACTGGATCAGTGAGTAGGGAAGAAATTGGAAACATGCTTGATGAATTTAAAATAGATATTCTAGGGAGCCTTAGTGAACAGATAGACACCCTTAAGTTACAAAACAAGCTGAAAACTGAAACTGATGCTCTGGCTATTTTTTGTCCCAAATGCAGAAAGAAGCACGCTTCAAGAGAATGCCCTTTAGATGCAAAATTCATAGAGACTTGTGTGATTTGTTCAGAAAATCATGAGACCAAAGGTTGTCCTTCAATACCTAGCCTTAAGGCTGTTTTTCAAGAAGAAACAGTTTCAAATCCAATAGAGTCTCTTTGCTTTGTCTCTAGAATACCTTGGCAAGGGTAGAAAAATCAGGGTTTAAACAACCAAATGTATATGTAGCCCCCTCCAAATTGGAATTCTTGGCAACAATCTCGGCCTCAATCTCAGTCTCAAACCCAACCTTGGGCTCAAGGAATGCAGAATCCGTATCGAAGATTCTCTCCATACTATCAATATCCTCCATCATATCGAAACTATCCTCCCCAACGAATTCCTCAACAAAATGAACATCTCCAACTTCAAAACCAAAACCCTTAAGTTTCACTACCATTTCCACAGAGACCAAATCAGTTACTGCACAACCATTACCTAACCCCAACAATAAAAATCTTCAAAATACCTATATGGTGGAAGGACAATAATTTCCAACTTACATGATCACTCCATTATATCTCAATGATTTCCAGTTGAGATCTGGTAGGATATTAGAAAAGAAAACAACTTTATGTGGTTATTCAAGAATAAGACAATTATGAGGAAGATCCTCTAAAGCAAAATAAAAGTTTTGAAGGAACATCTCCTCAAAACCAGAATGTTGCAAATGAAAACAGAAAAAACCAAAAAACTCAACTCCTATCATAGATCAACTACCAATATCTACTTCTACGACTCCTTTTCCAGAAAGATTACAAGTTGATAGAGGGGTAGAAAATCATATTATTGTGACAGGACTAAGTACCCTATGGCTTTGGGTTGGAACCCAAATAGAGCAATAGCAAACTACAGTAAGAAACAGTCATCAAAATTAGGCAACATGCTTATATAAACAAACTATGCGATAGTGACCATACATGGATGTCCTTTGTTTGGGTAGTTCTAGCAGGGTTCAGACCCTCTGCAGCTCCAGATGATCTTCAAATATGCAAATCAACCAATTTTAACATACATAGTAGCATATAGATAAATCATTTTAATGAAACTAACTTTATATCATATAATAAAATGATTAGTTATACATCAAAATAACATTCATAGATGAATTACAATATTATTTGATGCATAAACAAAGTTAATCTTAGGAACAAGACAACATTTCTTTTTATTGTACAAAGCTATAACTAACATGGAGAGAATTCAATTGATTTTTCTTCTTCCGGCTCCAAGCGAAACCATCCTCCAGATCCATCCAGTCCCAGTCTTCAACAACCTCGTTCCATAACCAATACCATGATATCTCAAGCAAGTGGGAGAATATCAACACTCAAGGAAACAAGGATTTCCTAAAACTTGGGGAAGTGCTTGAAGCACAAGGATACTTCAGACTCAGTCAAGGATAATCTCAGTATAATAATTCTATCTCTTCTCCTCCTTAAGGCCTTCACATAGAAGTCTATTTATACTTCTCCCAATTAGTTTTTTAGTTGGAAAACAGTTGGGAAATAGTTGTTCCATGGGCACTAGAAGGTAATCAATAGGTAAAATCCATGAACTTCGCCAATAATTAAGGAAATTTAATTTTTTTAATTGTTTTAACACATATACATAGGTTGGGCATTGATTAACCCACGTGTACACGCTTTTATCTCAGGGCAAAGTCACGTACTGGGAATAAAACACTATTTTTAAAATATTTGGACCAAGTCTGGAAGGAGGGGTTTCCCTAGGCCATAAACCAAACATCAGAAATACCAAGGGTGGTAAATGGAGCTATAACAACATTGTTGCCTAATTATGATTTTCTATATGTATTTAAAAATGTCTATATCAAAATTCCTGTGTTACAAGCCATTAAGGAGATTCCAATTCTAGCTAAAATAATAAAAGAGTTAAGAATGAAGAAACCAGGAAGAAAAACAAAAGAAGTAAAAAGAGTTCACCTAGCAAGAAAAATAGAAGACATAATGATGGGAAAATTGCCATACAAAAATATGTAGATCTCGGAAGTCCAATTGTAAAAATACACATCAATGGAGGTGAAATCCCAAATACACTGATTGACTTAGGAGAAACAATAAACATTATGAGCAAACAAACCATGGAACAACTCAAACTTCCCAATCTTCTTTATACACCTACATTAATGCAATTGGTAGATAGATTTGTAATGAAACCAGATGGTGTGTTAGAAGATATTTCAGTGTCCTTAGACTCTTGGGAGTACCCTTTTAATTTTATGATCCTAACCCCAAAGAGAAATCTAGGGGGACATCCACTTATATTAGGAAAACCTTGGCTGGCTACAGTTGATGCATTCATTAGTTGTATATCTGGTGATATGTTTATCTCTGATGGTAATTCAATTAAGAAATTCACTTTATATCCTCCAGCAAAACCAATCACAGAGATAGATGACAAAGAATGGATTGATGATGAAAATGATATTCAACCTCTCTTTACTATTTCACTTATTAGTGAAGATAGTCAAATCTTTAATACAATGGAAAATTTTGAATCATCTCCAGAATCTGAACATGATCAGTTTCAAGAAAGATATCATATTGAATATTTTTCATCTAGGCAGATGTCTCTTTATTGTATGGAAGAATTTGGTAGCTCTACAGTTAAATCTTTCCAGGGAAAACATTGAACATAAACAATAACTTGGAAAAATTACAACAGGAAAAGCTAATCAAAACTTTACAATAAAATTCTTCTGCATATGCATGGGAATACATCAACATGAAAGGAATTAGTTCTAAGACTTGTATACATCACATCTACATTGAGAAAAATTGTAAACCTATCAGGCAACCTCAAAGAAGGATGAATCCAAATCTTAGGGAAATTGTGAAAGAAGAGTTGCATAAATTGTTGAATGTCAATTTTATCTACCCAATTTCAGATAGCCAGTGGGTTTCTTCTCTAGTGATTATTCCTAAAAAAAAATTTAAATGGAGGGTATGTATTGATTATCGAGAATTGAATAAAGCTACCGTGAAAGATAATTTTCCTTTTCCCTTTATAGATCAAGTGTTAGATATTAGCAGGTAAAAAGTACTTCTCATTCTTGGATGGTTTAATGGTTACGATCAAATCCAGGTAGCACCTAAAGATCAAGAGAAAACCACATTCACCTGCCCATGGGGAACTTATGCGTACCAAGTACTCCCTTTTGGATTATGCAATGCACCTGTGGCATTTCAAAGAGCAGTACTAGGAATGTTTTTTGATCTGATACATGATTATGTAGAGGTATATATGGATGACTTTACAGTTTATGGGAATACATTTGAGGAAGCATTAGAAAATTTGGAAAAAGCTCTTAAAATATGTAAGGAAGCAAACCTTTCACTAATCCATGAAAAATGTTTTATGATGTTTACAGAAGGGATTGTTTTAGGACATCACATTTCAGGAGATGGAATTAAAGTTGATAAATCTAAAGTTGAAGTCATCTCTAAGTTATCAATTCCAAGTTTTCAAAAGGATGTTAGAAGTTTTCTAGGATTCACAGGATATTATAGAAGGTTTATAGAAAGTTTCACTAAACTAGCATCACCACTCTTCAAATTTCTAACCAAAGATTGTGAATTCAAATGGAATCCTGATTTGTGGATGGCATTTGAGACCTTGAAAGCAAAAATTTCTGAGGCACCCATCTTAAGAGGTCCAAATTGGAAACTACCTTTTCATATTTCAACAGATGCTTTAGATACAACTCTAGGAGCTATATTAGGACAAAATTATTTGATCCCTTATGCCATCTACTACACAAGCAAGAATTTGACTCTCACTGAGTTAAATTACATTGTAACTGAAAATGAATTCTTAGTTGTTGTTCATGATATCAACAAGTTAAGACATTATATAACAGGCTATGAAACCTTTGTTCAGACAAATCACTCTGCAATTAGATACATAATGAATAAATTGATTATGGAAGAGTTACAAGATGGTTATTACTGCTGCAAGAGTTCAACATCACTATGTTAGATAGACCTGGAAAACAAAATACAATTGTTGATTTCTTGTCTAGAATTCAAAATATCAAAGATAACACTTAAGTTGAAGATAAATTTCCTGATGAATATCTTTTTGCAGTAACTACTCAAACTCCTTGGTTTGCAGATATTGCTAATTATTTAGTCACGGGAAAATTATCTTCACATCTATTTCCTAAGGAGAAAATAAAAATCATTCAAACAAGTGCAAATTACTCATGGATTACTAATGAATTGTATAAAACAGGTCCGGATCTCATGATAAGAAGATGTGTTTGAGAGGATGAAATGCCTGAAATTCTTAAGGCATGCCATGATGAACCTTGTGGTGGACACTTGTTTGACAAAAGGACAGCCTATAAAATCATTAATTTAGGATATTATTGGCCCTCCATCTTCAGATATGCCAAAGAGGATGTCAAAAATGTGTGACAGTTGTCAAAGGGTAGGGAAACCTACTCCTTCAGATGAAATGCCACTATAGACTCAGGTACTCATTGAACCATTTGAAAAATGGGCCTTCAATTTTGTTGGACCAATTAATCCTCCATCTAAACAAAAGAAGTATATTTTGGTATGCACTGATTATGTCACTAAATGGGTAGAAGCTAAAACATTACTTTTTGCTAATGAGAAATTTGTAGTTAATTTTCTTTTTTAGGACATCTTCACTTGTTTTGGTGTTCCAAGAGAAATAGTGACAAATCAAGGATCAAAATTTACATCTAAAATGGTGGAAAGACTTTAAGAGGAATACAAGATAAAACATAGGAATTATACTCCTTACCATCCACAAGCAAACGGTCAAGTTGAATCTACCAATAAAGTGATAGGAGGAATTCTCACTAAGACTGTACATCTACATAAAAGAGATTGCGCAAAAAGGTTTCCTGAAGCCTTATGGACCTACAGAAATACATGGAGGAACAAAACAAGACATACTCCCTATGAGGTTGTTTATGGGAAGCAAGTCTTGTTCCCTATAGAGTTTCAAATCAGAACCTTCAAGATGGCAGTCCAATTGGGACTGGATTTATTAGAAGCATAGAAACATAGATTGGAGCAACTCAATGAGTTTGATGAAATCAGGCAAGATGCAGTTTAAAGAACTATTTTAGTCCAATAGAAAAGGGCTAAATGGCATGATAACTATATCAAGGAGAAGAAGTTTCAAGCAACAGATTGGGCACTTTTGTTCGATTCAAAATTCAAATATTTTCAAGGGAAGTTTCAGACTCATTGACTTGGGCCATATGAGATTGAATAAGTCTTTAACAATGGAGTAGTGAGAATAAGGACAATAGATGAGAAAAATGTACCTCTTATTGTAAATGGGCATCGGTTAAAGATATACCATAAGCCAATTTCAAAGGAGGATTTTGTCAGAATTTTCCAAGATAACACAAAGATGAAGTTGGTGACGAAGAATTGTTCTTCTCTACTAACTTAGTTTTCCTATACATATATATAATAAAAGAAAACGTAAAAATAAATAAATAAGATGTATAAGTTTGAAAACCAATTGTTCATTGGCTTACTTATACAGGAAATATAGGGTTAAAATTAGAGATTTTTGACATCCTATATTTCCTATTTCTCTTTTTGTAATAAGTGGTGACATAAAGCTACATTCATTTGTAGTGCCTAATATGCAAATTCATTTCATTTCATTTCATCTCAATTCACTTTCATTCCATTTCACTATTATATTCCATTTTTCTTTCATTACACTCCATTTTCATTTTATTTCACATCCATGTTCCATAGCCATATTTCATCTTTATCATGTTCTGTAGCTAACTCCATTCCGTAGCCAGTTTGATTCTATAGCCATGACTCCATTTCGTAGCTCTGTTCCAAATAAATGTTGATTCTAGGGAATTGAAGATTTTTTTTTTGAAGACTGATATGCTATGAAGGGGATTTGCAAATCAATATCAAAGAAAAACAACAAACAAGAAGGTTAAGTTCCAAGAGGTAAAAATGCAAAAAATTATTTTAAAATAGCAAGGTTAGAACATAGAATATGTACAATATGGGCATTCATATGCCTCCATGACAAATCATCATTTGATTTGATTCCCATCTCTATCGTATGACATATCTACCACACCATCCATCCTCCATCATACAACAATCCATAATTAAACTCCCTCATTGTTTTTAACAGTCATGACCACGACGTAACATATTTGTCCATGTCTCTTCAAAACCCTCACCATCTACTTATTCCACACAAACTCGTAATTCTTTTCACCATACTCGTACTCAATCCATTTCATAAACCAGGAGGGGTAATTCTAAAGGTTAAGGAATCTTGTGAAACATAAGACACGGGACTCATTTTCAGGTTAGAATCAACAGGAGCAAAATATATGGAAGGATACCCAGAACTCAAGGAAATGCTGCAGAAGTCTAGATGGCTAAAATTCATTGAAACATTTGATGGTTTTCATAAAGAAATCACAAAATATTTTGCTAGATATTTTGATGGTACGGAGGTAGAAATTGGAGATATTAAGTTTGCAGTAACAAAATCCTTCATAACAGAGACTACAGAACTTCCAAGGCATGGCGAAACATGGTTCAAAAACAAGGAATTCCACAGTGAATCATGGAAAGTAATCCACAGGAACCCAGGTATGGATGCCTCTGTTTTTAGAAAAGAAATTCCCATTTCAACTTTTAAGAGTAAATGGAGAAGCATGATTTTGATATTATAGAAATTTATCACTTTTGAGGGGAGATTCGGGTGCATGTATGTATACCATATACGTTTATTGATGAATTTTTTAGAAAATGGAGAATTCAATCTTCCTTTCTTCCTGCTAAATAGTTTAAGAAGGATGGATTCAAATGTGCAGAAGAAAATATAATTCATAGACACAACCATGTACCATCATGGGTTGGTAAAGATATTGATTGAGTTTCATTTAAAAGGCATAGGAGATACCTGAGAGGATATCCTCACTAGAAATCATTTTCAAGAAGCACCAGAGTCACCCAAAGAAGATAATGTTAGAAAAAGCAGAAGAAAGAAGATTGGTATAGTCATTGAAGATAAACCTGAGTCTTCATCATAGAATGGTGATGAAAAAATAATATCTAAAGAAGTGACAGAAATCAGGAAACAAATTAGAGCAAGAGGAAAGATAAGAAAAGAGAAAAAGATCACAGAGAAAGAGGATGTAAGTCATCCACAACCTAGAAGAATATGTAGACTCTGAGGGATGGTAAAGAAAACACCATAAAAAAGGATAGAGTTCATAAACTTAGAAGAGGAAACCCCAGAAATTTCTTTCGTTAACATCTCTTCTGCACACAATCCTCAAAACTCTCTTGACCATCATTTTGAAGGTAGCCCAAGTAGAGGATCTCCAGGCATAGACCCAATACAACAACAAATATATGATTATAAGAATCAATGGAGAATAAAAGTTCCTCAATGAATCCAGAACCCTTTCTCAATCCAAAACCCTCTGTCAATCCACAAGAACCTCTAATTGACTCTCTCAAAAAATAAATCTATGAATTAGAGATATTGAACAAACATATCAAGAAGGAGAATGAAACCTTGAGGGAACAAATTAAATTGGACAAGGCTATTCATGATAATAACATTTTGCATCTAGGGCCGTGGTATAAGAAAAATAGGAAGTTGAAGAGGAAGAATAGAAGTCTGAATAGAATAGTCATCAACCTCAAATACAAGCTTCTTATGAGGAAACCCAGAATGATAGACACTTCAAAGAAGAGAAAAAGAAGAAAATTGGATGTACTAGTAGAAGTGTTTGAGAAAATGCATTAGAGAAGAAAAATTCACATTTTTGGCAAATTGCATGAGGACACGCAATGATTTTTAGTGGGGGTATGTTGAAACTCAGAATTACCTTCCCCTTGACATTTTTCTCACATCTTTCTCTTGATTTCTCACAATACTACAGATCCAATCAATGATAGATGCTATATTTTGTCTCAGAAAAGCATTAAAATGATCACCGTATCATATTTTCATGTTCTTGCTATTTAATATATTTTTGCAAATTAGCTATGGAATGTAGCCTTTCTACAGCTAACTGTGGGTTCTATAGCTATTCTCATGGTTTGACAGGTTACAGGTGTCAAACGAAGAACTGGGCCACATGGGCATCTCCAAAATCATCACTACATGGATTCTATCCAAGCCACTCAATCTAGATTGACAGAAAAGCATGCCTAAAGTCTTGTTCAAAGATGCGGTCAAATATGTTATCTAGTAGCAGTAGGACTCTTGATACCTCGTAGCTGATCAGGATTCTAACGGTTCCATTGAAGACTTAATGCGGAGTAAGCCACTTGTAGCTGATCAGGAGTTGAGGAGTTAATGCATATCAGGCCACTTGTAGTTGTTCAGAAGCCTAACAGTCTCATTACAATTCGAGCTAAGTGATTTGTAGCATGTCTTTCTATAAATAATCATGATAGATTCAGATTAAGTGACCTGTAACAAGATTTTCACTTAAACAGTTATGTTGTTTTTCTATAAATATCAGTTAAATGAGACCGAGAAGCAGTTAGAAGCTAAGGAAGGATTATAGGCTTTTTGTTAAAAACTCTATTCAGACTTCATTTTGTTCATAATACAAACTCTGTTTTGTCAATGGTGGTTTAAAAGTGCATCTTTAATTATTTGTTCTCCATCCACATCAGTTGCAGAGGGCCCCTGCATTGAAGGAGGTTTTTACTTGTTGTTTTCATTTTAATTTCTATTACTCTATTTTTTTTACAAGTTCATTTTATTTAGTTTTGTTTCATTTCAGTTTGTAACCAAAGTGTGAGGATAAAAATTGCAACTATGAAAGTCTTATTCTTCTGAGATATTGTATGAGAAATGATTGAATGAAAAATGGAATACACAGTTGCTTAGCTTCTCACTGTTTTTGATTACTCATTTTAGAATAGAACTATCAATTAACTGTATTAATAGATGTTCTCACAACCATTTTGAAATGATGAAAATTCTAACTTAATTGGTTGAATATCTAGTTCATGCAGTGATTGAGCTTACTGAGCATATTGTTAGTATTACAAACCCTCATCTTTTCTTTTCTATTTTTAGGTCATTACTTAGCTGCATCACTTGACATTTGAAAAGATCATTCCAAGGAGACTGATTCTATAACGTTCCAAAATTGAATGGTTGAATAGCTAATGAATGCAAGTATTGAATTACCTTCTGCATCATTATTACATTTTCTTGTAAAAAATAGATCCATGGATTAGGACTAAATGGTAGATTAATAGTAAATGGTAGATAAGCTAGATGCGTTGTTTCTCTTATTAGGTGCTCACTAGATAAAAATGATTCTTAGTCCATTTTAGGAGTTTAGACTAACTTAGGAACTTATCCTTTCTATAAAAACTCGTTAGATCCTTGTAAATCTTTCATAGACAGGATATTCTTAGACATCAAAAAATAGGAACCCCCCAACACAAACATAAAATACAAAACAACGAAGTAAGAGAAAAGTTAACTAGCATATATAGTGCATCACACTTCATCAGTCTACAAACCTCGGTTGATAATTAATGCAAGAAATTTAGGACACTAAATTGACTAAACACATATTGTAGTAACTTCTCGTCACATGTTTACCTCAGTTGGATGGTTGCTTGGGTAGATGTGGGAGGAGGGTGTTACAGAGTAGTATCAGAGCATGGTTCACCCCTCAGACTGGATGGGTGGTGTGTTTTTCATGCATTCATATCAGTTTTGTATGTGTTCCTTATGCTTGTAGACCATGTTATTGTTGCATTTGCATGGTGTTTATCATGGTTGTAGTGATGTCGCCATGTGAAGGTTGATGTTGTTGTTGTGGAATGTGTCATAATGATCGTATGGTTGTATATGCATTTTTTATTCATGTAAGTGTCTATATGTGGTTATGCATGTATTTTCATGGTGAAGGTTGATGTGCATAAGGTCATTGCATGCATTAGGTCATCATGAATATATTGGTATGTTATGACACTAAAGGGTTGGCTAAGATTGAGCAGGAGATGCATACTATTGGAATGTAGTTGCAGCATTAGACCTCAAGGCAAGAGCATGTTGTCATACACGTTTGTATGTTGGGCATGCAGTTATGTAGGTTAAGGGTTGTTATATGCATTATGGTTATGTGTATGCATTTCATTCTATTGATGTTATGGTTACATACATGATATATTCTAGTTGATTAGTATAGTCACATGCACATGTGCCAGATAGTCATGAATGTTAGGAAACTGTGGCTATATGCATTTATATTGTTGTTTTATGTTATATAACTTGATGATTATGTTATATGTTGCTGATAAGTATGTTATAGGTTAACTCGTTATGATTATTTTATATGATATACGCTGTTGTTGAGTACGTTATAGGTTAACTTGTTGTTGTTATATGCTAGTAACTTGATGATTAGGGTTATTAAATTAACATCTTGATGTTATATGTATCATACTAAGTTATATTGGCATATGAAAATGGTTAGAGTTATAACGTTCAGGTATGAGTTAACATGATGTGATATTATTTCGTACTAATCTAGATTGATTGTGAAAATGTGATTATTATGTATGAATGATAATAGTTTATGAGTTTATGATGTGAACATGTTAATCAGTGACTATTATGGATATCATGATATTATTTATGTTTGAGTTGATACGTTGTGAAGTTATATCATGCTAATATGGATTGATTGTGCAGACAAGATAGCCTCCCTTGATATACATTAAGGTATGAGTTGGCTTATGTTGTCTATTTTGTGTTTGAGTGTTTGGTGTCTATTATGTTGTCTTGTTGATTTATTTAACATGGTATGTTTGCAAGTTGGTAGCATGTATGATGAATTGCATAATATGAGTATGTGTTCAAATGATCATGTTTTAAGATGATTTTACTAACACATATGTGTTGAGGTAGTTGATATGTACTTTTGTGAAAGTAGGTGATAGTTGTAGCATTATGTCTAATGACTATGAGTTGACTATGGATTATGACATGATTGTTAGTCTTGGTAAAGGTTGATTTCAAATTGATAGATATGATTTTCGTGATACTTGGAACATGTGTTTGACTTGTGTAAACACTTACAGGAAACACGCTTGGTATTAGCATGACAAGGTAATAGTTGATGCGTTTATATAAATAATAGTTGAGTGATGTGAGAGTACATAGTAAGACTCATTTTCAACAAGGTAAAGGTAAAAGAAAGGAATTAGGGAAGAATTCATTTGGCTATGTTTGGAAACCACAAGTCTAAATGAATGAGTGCTTTTCATACATGACGTCTTCTTAACCCTAAATTTTCTGGAAATATGTGGATATGTGCTATATCCATGGACATGTATTTGAAAGTTATAACAGTTGGTCTCTAGTTATAGCTAGATATTTCAAAGGAATTGGAGTCCCTTGAAACATGGCACAAATGTGTCCAGCTATGAGGAAACATGGTTGGCATAACAAGGTAAGCTAACCGGTATATTGTTCTATTTATTTATGCACTAACAATTATGTATTATGGTAGTATGATAGAGAGAATTGCATGGCAAAGAAATTGCCATGGAATCTTGGAGAAGGCTTGGGCTAAGCTTTCCCTTGGAAGCATTGGGAACCATGGGGATTGAGTCATGGTGTCTATTGAGAGTATTGTGATTTCGGTAGCTTGTCATTTTCTTGTGCTTTATTTGTGATTTTATTATGTCTAGTGCATGATCATGCCACTTTTTTTGCAATGCTGTATTATTATTGGTTTTCATGATTTTCTTCTTGTTTATTTCTTGTTCTTGCCTTTGATATTTTGAGAGACTTGGGAATTGGTTTGGAAAGGAGAAATTTGATGGAACTCTGGGAGAGTTGTGTGCAATCCAACAAGTAATGACTTGACCTAGATGAAGCTCAGTGCATGTATAAGGGCAGTTGAAGGCAAGAGTATGACAACTAGCTGGATTGGTTGGGTCCATTGGTGTAAGTGGATGATGGTAGGGCAACCATGAGAAATGCAAACAAGAGAGGTAAGGTGAATGGATTTGAGGCGACATATTCATTGGCTTTGTTGGGAACTTTCGTTTTTGATGTTGCACGTGTTGCACACATAAAGGGAGATCTCTTAACCTTAACCTTACGATATCTAGTAATTATGTTGTGATCATGATTATGTTGATGTCTATATGTGTATACACGTATGTATGTATGTCATTTCTGACTGGGTCATCATGGATCATTATTATTAATGATAATATTTATATGTATATATATGTATGTATGTATATTATTGTCTGATAGATTGTTTAATGCTAATATTTATATGCATATATGTGTCTATGTACGTTGTTACCTGATAGGGTCACCATGGATCATTCTTGTGGAGGAATTATTGCTTATGCTGGTGAATGGCATGAAGAGGTTTCTTGTTTATCAGGAATCAAGTTGGAAGAGTAGTCATGAAAAATATATGTGGTCAGTATCATGTGGAAATGAATTGATATTGTATGCTTGTATTATGCCTATGTTTATGTTATGGATAGGCTATACCAAGGGATACATCAACAAAATGAAAGCAATGTGGTCTACGGGATGTTGGGATAAGCATGGATGGAAGAGAGATATTAAAAGCAAGGTTTCTTGGTAGAGACAATGTGGCTTTGAATGTGTGGTACTACCACTATGCATATGTTGTATATGTTGTACATGTTTCATCTGTGATGTTGTGCACATGTGGTGTGCTATATATACAGTTTGTGTACATGTTATTTATGCAATGTTATGTACAGGGTAGTATAGATAGTTTTGTGTGAATATTGCATATGCAATGTTGGGTATAAATGGTTCTATGTACATGTTGGATATGTGGTGTTGTGTACATATTGTACTCTGCACATGATGGATATGCAGTGTTGTGAGCATATGGTGTTGTGCGCATGTTGCATGTTTCATATGCAGTGTTGTGTACATGTGGTGCTATGCACATGTTGTATATGTAGTGTAATGTACATATGATGTTGTGTTAATGTTGTACATGTGGTACTGGTGCACATGTGGTATTATGTGCATGTCATACATGTTGTGTTGTGTACATGCGGTACTACGTATGTTGTATTGCGACATGTGTATTCTTTGTGTTGTACTATGTGTACGTATATGCATTGTGTTGTATTGTTGGCTTGATGGGCCCTGATCCAAGTTTAGTGTTAGTCAGCCAAGCAAATCCCTACACTACTGGCCCTTTCAACATTAGCCCACGTAACGTGAACCAAAGTCTCACTTGAAGCAGCATGGGGGGATGCAGGTGTTAGGTTCGTATAATAATAGGGATCATAGTTTTGAATTGACTATGTTAACCCGTGTAATATTGTACATACCTTTTTTTTTTTGCAAATGTTTTCCATATTAAAAAATGAAAAGAGGGTATGTCCTAAAAGAATAATCAAAGGACCAAAAGAAAGAAAGATAAAAAGGATATAAAATATGAACCCCCAAAAAAAGAAACAAAAATAAATTCTGAAAGTGTTACACATTCAAATGCCACTAATCTTTGTTTAATTTTCCTTTGCAAATAAAATTGTGTGCAGCTTGTCCAAAATGCCACAATTTTTTATGAAACTAGCTCACAAAAAGATAGAAAAGACAGTTGAATGCCTTAGAATTTAGCCTCTTCGAGGGGGCAACCTCCTTTACATTAGACAAATGAACAATTCTTCGATGATTCAAATGACAAAACCTCCTTTCTATATATAGGAGTCTAAGGGGTCACAATATAATCAAGCCGACCTGATAATAATAATATAAAGGCACAAAAATAGCAATAGAGGGATTATATGGGGCACAGTAATAACAATATGGTGACAATAGGGGCACAACAATATTAATAAGGGATACAAATACAATAGTAATGGGGGAATCACTAGTACTGTAGGGACCTAACATGCCCCTCTCCTTCAAAAAAGTGTTGTCCTCAACGCTTGAGTAGTTATGGATGCTTCTGTATAAAATTATCATCCTCCCATGTGGAATCTTCAGTGGATAAGTTCTTCCACTTAATGAGATATTCCGAAATGGATCGATTTCGTAGCTGTCAAGTTCTTGTTTCTGTGATTTCTTTTGGTTCCAATATAATTTTTCCTTCCTCGTCAAATTCTGGAAATATTGTTTGAACTAGGAGCTTGTCACCTATAAACCTTCTTTAAACATGAAACATGGAAAACTGGGTGCACTCGAGAAGCTGCAGGAAGCTCCAATTTGTATGCCATAGTACCAATCTTTTGCAACACCTTGTACGGACCATAATACTTTGGTGATAATTTATTATCCTTCTTAGCTTGATTGACGGACATTTGTTTATATGGTTGTAGCCGTAGGAGCAACCAGTCACCTACATCAAAACCTCTTTCACTGTGATGTTGATCTGCCTGTTGTTTCATTCTATTCTGCGCCAACACGAGGTTATCCTATAAGAGTTGGAGAACTTGTTGTTGATGCTCGATGTGATGTTCGACTAATTGAACTTTAGAATTTTATCTTAAATATAATGTGATGGATGGTGGCTGATACCCATAAAGTGTCATAAATGGGGTCATTTTTGTTGCAGTATGGAAGGAACTGTTATACAACCATTCAGCCAAAGGCAACCATTTGACCCATTGTGTCTATTTATTAGATAAAAAGCAACAAAGATATCCTTCCAAACATTTGTTTACTATCTCAGTTTGCCCATCATATTGAGGATGATAAGATGAACTATGAGCTAACTGAGTACCAAGACAAGAAAATAATCATTGTTGGCATTACGACACAGGTTTGGCACTATGGTTCAGGTATTGTCCTTGATGGCAACTCATCAAATGTCAAATCACAAGTTCAGGCTCTCAAAATAGCAGGAAATGAGAGATCCGTAGGTTCCTAATTCACAAGGCTGTGGTCATCGGCAGGATCCGCAGGTGCGCTAATCAAAAGGTGTGGACATGTTTGTAGGCATTCCGAACAAAAAGTGCAAACCTAAAATACACGGAATTTCATGTGGAGAAAAGCACACTCACATGGGAAATCTTTTGGTTGGTCCATGGTATTTAGTCCGACATTGTTGATCCTATGGTTTTGGTCCGTGGTTTTGCACCTAAAGTGTTGAACCCAGGTTTTGGGTCCCTAGTATTGGATCTCTACAGTTTTGGACCATGGTTTGAGAAAGGCCTAGATTATAAAAAGGAAAGGAGATCATTTGGCCAGTAAGTTGAGTTGAATATCTTAAGAAGATTAAGATCTGAAAATACTGGTGATCAGTTGATCAGTTATAGCTGGATCAAGGAGAAACCTGAGCATTACAAGTCAGATCTTCTGTTGGGTCGAGATCTCTTTGGCGCATGATCAGATCTGTAAATATGATAGTCTGGGGTATAATTGAATACTAATAAATTGTCTATAACCGGAGGTACGAAGGCCAGACATAGCACAAGTGCGGAGGTGCACAGATTAGACATAGCGCAGGTGCAGAGGTGCACAGACCAGACACAGAGCAGGTGCAGAGGTGCGCAGATCAGTCACAGCACAGGTGTGGAGGTGCACAGACTCAACACAGTGGAAGTGCGGATACCCGCAGGTTTCTATTAGTGAAGTTGCGGACTTTTCTTGAAATATGTTTTAGCTGTTTTTGTCTATTCTGTAGAATTCAGGGTTCTGAATTGGTTTCTGGTTGCTGTGTGCTAAGAAGTATTGATTCAGTATTTGTACAAGGAAGTTGGTTGATTGTAGATCTATTTAATGTTTGATTCATATTCATGGATCCAGTTTGAAAATTTATGAAATGTGGTCCCTGGAAGAAAAGGGAAGGTTGAAGCCTTCAGTAGCTTAGCACCTACGTACTAGTACCTCAGCTAGTACAAGAGCTAAGGGGGTTGTAGCTCCCTTCCAGAAGAGTTTGGAGAATGAGAGAAGGTTGTAGCCTTCTGCAGGTTGAAGCCTGCGTACTGGTATAAGACTGCACCAGTACAAAATCACTGTAAAAAGAAGTTTCTAATTGAATGAAGATAAAGACATATTGCAGCAGGTGGTTTTCACCCACATTAGGTTTCCACCTTATATCTTGTGTTCTTTGGTGTGACTGTCTGTTCTATTTTTCTTGTTCTTTCTTATTGTTATATGGTTCTGACACACAAAATAAATTAAATTATAAGTCTGGAAGGTATACAGAAGTCAGATCTGCAAATTTTTGTATAGTTGAAAAGAATTGTATAATATTGATTCACCCACCCTCTCAGTATTATTTCCAACAATTGGTATCAGAGTAGGTCCTTCAGGAAAATCTTGATCGCTTGAAGGAAGATCTATCATCATGAGCTACTACGAAAAGGAAGAATCTATCAGGCCACCAATTTTTGATGGGAGAAACTTCGTCTATTGGAAGGTAAGAATCACTGCCTATCTTCAATCTCTTGGCACAGAAGTTTGGGATATTGTGCAAACATGATACACATTTCCATCAGCAACTCCTATAGATGCAGCTGGTAGGAGGCAGTATGAAACAAATGCAAAAGTTGTCAATACTCTATTAGGAAGTCTATCTCAACCAGAATTCGTCAAGGTTATGCAGCTCAAAAGTGCAAAAGAAATATGGGACAAAATTGTTCTAAGCTATGAAGGAGATGAACAGGTAAAACGATCAAAATTACAAATTCTTAGAATTCAATATGAAAGTCTCAGAATGCATAATGATGAAAGTGTGGCTAGCTATTTCCTATGTATAGATGAGATCGTAAATTGTATGAAAAACTTGGGTGAAGAAATAAAAGAAGTTATTGTGGCTGAAAAAGTTCTAAGATCTTTGTCTCCCAAGTTTGATTCAAAAGATTTTTCCATAGAAGAAAATCAAAATCTTCAGAACCTTACCATGTCACAGCTGTACATATTTCTAACTACTTACGAAATGAGAAAAGGAGGACCATCAGATAGGAGAGAAGCTACATTCAAGGCTTCAGGAAAAGGAGATTACTATGAGTCGGGACATATGTTAGAAGAAGAGGAAGAATCAAATTTTGTCAAGAACCTTCAATGGGGAACTGGTAGATTTAGAGGTAAGCTGCCTTTCAAATGCTTTGCTTGTGGAAGAGTCGGTCATTATGCTTCCAAGTGTCTTCATAAAGATAAACTTGACAAAGGTAAGGAACCAGTTAGATGGAACAAAAAACAAAATGTAAGTAAGAAGAGCTATTATACTCATGAAGACAGTGATGGACTTTCAAATAGTGATGAATATGAACAAGGTAATGATGATAGACTTTTGATGGCCTTTGAAGATGATAATTTTTTGGATGCTATAGATGAAGAAGGTATTTATGAAGAAATTTATAAACTTAAAATTTTTTAGAGGAGAACAATATGATTATAGATACTCTGACATTCCAACTTGCTGAAAGAGATAAACACAATGAAGAGTTAGAATGTGAAATTGTGGGATTTAGAAAAGAAATTGAGAAAACAAAAGCCCTTAATCTTAGATTTGCTAAAGGATCTGAAACTTTAGATGAGATTATCAAAGTGCAACATTCTCCTCTAATCAAAACAGGTCTCGGATATTCTGAAGAAGCATCTCAAGCACAAAAGTAAGCTTAGAAGCCATCCACCTCTGAAAGTTATCTTGATGCAGCAAGGAGTAGTGAAAAGGTTGACAATCGACAACAAAAGCATAATACAGATCACCAGGTAAATCAGGGACAATCTACTTCATGAATGATAAAAACATTATCAAGTAAATCAAGGGAAATCTACTTCAAGGATGAACATAAGCTTCAACCAACCACAGGTAAATCATTCTCAATTTGCCTAAAGAATGGATAGAAAATACAATCATTTGGTTGGTAGATTTGATAATCGCAGGAATTTCTTCAATGCCCAATGTTTCTCTTGTCATAACTTTGGCCACAAAGTTGCTCAATGTGTTGCCTACAAGACCATCATGACTAGGGAAGCTCAAAAACAAAGGAGTATGACTAGGATCATCAAAAGAACCTACAATAACTTCTCTACTCTTGAAAATGAAATAGAAGGTTCTATCTGTAACAACTTCGGTCATGAAGACTCAGAATGTAGAAGCAGGTTTCGACAAACAAATCAGAAGGAGCAAGCTTCATTATGTTCCAAAACATGTAAAAATAAAGAAACACAACTAGAAAGATGTGGGATAGCCTTATATGCGGAACGACGGGATAATCAATGGTACATTGACAGTGGATGCTCAAAACATATGACAGTGGAAATGTTATGTATGTTGATGGCTTAAAGCATAATCTATTGAGTGTCAGTCAAATGTGATCAAGGAACTGAGGTAATATTTCTATCAAATGGATGTTTTGTTCGTGAGCTTGATACAGGAAAAATAATGATCAAAGGTATAAGAACTCCGAATAATTTATACATATTCAAAGAAGGACAAAAACAATGTTATCTAAGCAAGAATGATGAACATTGGCTATGGAACAGAAGATTGGGGCATCTAAGCTTCTCTCAGATAAGGAAAGCATGCAAATATCAGGCGGTTCGTGATCTTCCTAACATCATAATTCCAAACAATACAATATGCAAATCATGTCAAGTTGGTAACCAAACCAGAACTAATTTCACTGAGAAGGAAGGATCAACTAGCAGGCGACTTGAACTTGTACACACCGATATATGTGGTCCAACTAGGAAGAGGTCACCTCGATGAGAAGAGTACTTCATATTGTTCTTTAATGACTTTTCAAGGATGTGTTGGATAGGACTCATGAAGTATAAAGATGAAGCTTTCGAAAAGTTCAACTCATTCAAAGCTTTGGTTGAAAACGAATCAAATCACAGAATCAAATGCCTCAGATCTGATCAAGGAGGAGAATTTACCTGAGATGAGTTTTTCGATTTTTGTGAAGAACATGGAATAAGAAGGGAATTTTTTGTTGTAAGGACTCCTCAGCAAAATGGAGTAGTGGAAAGGATGAATAGAAAGGTTCAACGAATGGCTCATGCTATGCTTGATGAGTCTAGAACTCCTGCAACCTTCTGGGGTGAAGCCACTTTTGCCGTTGTTACTATTCTCAACAAGACAAATGTTTGGGTAAACAACACTCAGACTCCTCATAAAATTTTGTATGGTAAGACTCCCATGGGAAAATACTTCAAAGTTTTTGGAAGCAAATGCTACACTAAAAGGACTGATGAAAATCTTGGCAAGTTTGAACCTAGCGTAGATGAAGGCATTTTACTTGGCTACTCTCCCACAGCAAAGCCTAAAAATGTTACAATAAAAGACTTGGTAAAATTGTTGAAAGCATTGATGTGGTGGTTGATGAAGAAGGAAACACTCTTAGGCAGGTAAAATCAGAAGATTTCGAAGATGGCGAAGACTATCCGTCAAAATCAAATCAGATTCATGACGAAGAAGAAACACATGAGGCACCAGAAGAACAGATAAGGATAGAAGAAAAAAATCCATCCAGATACGTTCAGAAGAATCATCCAAAATCGCAAATTCTGGGACAGAAAGAGGCAGGTGTTCAAACAAGAAGAACCATTTTAGAAGCTTCAAGCTATATACAATTGCTCTCCTCCACTGAACCACAAAATGTAAGAGAGGCTTGCAAAGATGAATGCTGGGTCAAGGCCATGGAGGAAGAACTCAAGCAGATTGAAAAGAATAACACTTGGGAGTTGGTTCCTAGACCAAAAGATAAGAATTTCATAGGGACAAAATGGATTTTCAACAATAAGCTAAATGAAAATGGGGATGTGGTTAGAAACAAGGCAAGACTTGTTTGTAAAGGATATGCACAACAAGAA
This sequence comes from Pinus taeda, assembly GCA_000404065.3. Taxonomy (NCBI): domain Eukaryota; kingdom Viridiplantae; phylum Streptophyta; class Pinopsida; order Pinales; family Pinaceae; genus Pinus; species Pinus taeda. The sequence goes on from APFE031370394.1 coordinate 32,888, forward strand.
GGCATAGACTTTGAAGAAACTTTTTCTCCAGTTGCCAGACTTGAGGCTATAAGAATGTTCCTTTCTCTCTCTAGCTTTCAGAAGTTCAAAGTATTTCATATGGATGTGAAATATGGCTTTCTGAATGGGGACTTAAATGAAGAAGTATATATTGAACAACCAGATGGGTTTATTCTTGGAAATGATCCAAAACTTGTATGCAGACTCAAAAAAAGCTCTCTATGGCCTTAAACAGGCTCCAAGCGCATGGTATTATCGGTTGGATAAGTACCTCCATCAACAAGGTTTTATAAAAGGATCAACTGATAGCAAACTATATATAGATTTTGACAATGATAAGTTGCTGATACTTGTTGTGTATGTTGATGAGATCATCTTTGGTAGCAATGAAGAAGATATGAGTCAAAATTTTTCCTTGGTGATGCAGAAAGAGTTTGAAATGTCCATGGTTGGTGAGCTCACATATTTTCTTGGTTTATAAGTCCAACAAAACAAAGATGGAATTTTTCTATCACAAACCAAATACCTCAAGCATATCTTGAAGAAATATGTGATGGAGGATTCGAAACCAGTATGTACCCCTATGGTGACAAGATGCAGCCTCAACGCAAATGATGAATCAGCAGTAGTACATCAACCAACCTATAGATCCATGATTGGTAGTATGCTCTATCTAACAGGTACCCGACCAGATTTTATGCATGTAGTAGGGATAGTTGGAAGGTTTCAGGAAAATCCAAAGGAAACTCATCTTCAAGCCATTAAGAGAATTTTCAAGTATCTTCAAGGGACTCAAAGCTATGGTTTATGGTATCCTAGATATATAGATCTCACACTCCATGCTTATACAGATGCAAATTGGGCAGGAAGCGTGGATGACAGGAAAAGCACTAGTGGTGGTGCATTCTTCATGGGTCCTAGATTAGTATCTTGGTTCAATAAGAAACAAAGTTCCATTGCATTATCTACAGCTGAAGCAGAATATGTAGTTGTTGCATCTTGTTGCACACAACTCCTTTGGATGATGCAAACATTGCAAGATCTTCAAATCACTTGTACTCCACCTATTTCCATTTTCTGTGATAACACAAATGCAATCAATATTTCAAAGAATTCTATCATGCATTCAAAGACTAAGCACATACCTATCAGGTATCATTTTCTCTAGGAACAAGTGCTTGAACAAAAGGTCAAGTTGGAGTATGTTCCATCTAAGGAACAAGTTACTGATATACTCACCAAACCATTGCTTAGACAGACATTTGAATACCACAGACAGAAGCTAGGGATAGTTGATGCATTATCTTGCTGTTGAACCTTGTCTATTTTCAGACATTAATGGTCATACGCTGGTTTCTGTGGGTACAATCACGTATATTCTAGTTTGAAGAAAAGCAGTGGGGCCAGACTTAGGATGAAAATAGTTTGTAATGGGTCTAACAGAGATCATCTGGCACAAGTTTAGGAGGAGCATATGTTATTCTAATAATGCATTGTTGGCATTATCTTAGAAGATCTTGGTTCAATTTCACAGTTGCTTTGATTTCAGATGGAACAGGTGTAGAGGGAGAACATGGTTGCTGGTCTGAATGTTGATTGACAGATACTTGCTCTCTATATCATGCATTTCTTTTCTTTTCTTATTAAGGTCATGTAACGACCTATTTTGGTTTCCCCACTATGCCTGGGATGAATGAAGTAATGTTTGTGTCCTTATCATGTGTAAATTTTTAGTCAATTCCCACTTGGTTGGAAGATGGATGTATGAGTCTTTGGAAAGTCATGTTTCTCTTGCAGAACATCTTCTTGCAGATCTTTCCTATAGTCAGGGGGAGCTTGGATAGCACAGCAGAGCAGAAAATTTAGCATAACCTCAAGGGGGGCATAACCCTTTGCCCTTGATGTCAAAGTGGGAGAATGAATTTGAGTGACTTAGGATTGCCATCAAGTCTAAAGGGGGAGATTGTTGGCATTATGACATAGGTTTGGCACTATGGCTCAGGTGTTGTCCTTGATGGAAACTCACTCAAATGTCAAATCACAAGTTCAGGCTCTCAAAATAGTAGGAAATGAGAGATCCACAGGTTCCTGATTCACAAGGCTACGGTCATTAGCAAGATCCGTAGGTGCGCTGATCAAAAGGTGCGGACATGTTCGCAGGCGTTCTGAACATGTGAACCTAAAATACATGGACTTTCATGCAGAGAAAAGTGCATGCACGTGGGAAATATTTTGGTTGGTCCATGGTATTTAGTCCGACATTGTTGATCCTATGGTTTTGGTCCGTGGTTTTGCACCTAAAGTATTGAACCCAGGTTTTGGGTCCCTAGTATTAGATCTCTACAGTTTTGGACCATGGTTTGAGAAAGGCCTAGACTATAAAAAGGAAAGGAGATCATTTGGCTAGACAGTTGAGTTGAATATCTTAAGAAGAGTAATATCTGAAAATACTGGTGATTGGTTGGTGAGTTATAGCTGGATCAAGGAGAAACCTGAGCATTACAAGACAGAGGTTTTGTTGGGTCGAGATCTCTTCGGCGCATGATCAGATCTGTAAATCAGATAGTTTGGGGTATAATTGAAGACTAATAAATTGTCTATAACCAAAGGTGCACATGCTGGACATAGCATAGGTGCAGAGGTGCGTAGATCAGACACAACGCATGTACGAAGGTGTGCTGACCAGACACAGAGCAGGTGCGGAGGTGTGTAGATCAGACACAACACAGGTGTGGAGGTGCACAGACTCAACACATCGGAAGTGTGGATACCCGTAGGTTTCTATTGGTGAAGTTGCAGACTTTTATTGAAATATATTTTAACTGTTTTTGTCTATTCTGCAGAATTCAAGGTTCTGAATTGCTGTCTGGTTGCTATGTGCTAAGAAGTTATTGATTCAATATTTGTACAAGGAAGTTGGTTGATTGCATATCTATTTAATGTTTGATTGATATTCATGATCCAGTTTGAAAATTTATGAAATGTGGTCCCTGGAAGAAAAGGGAAGGTTGAAGCCTTCAGTAAGTCAGCACCTACGTACTAGTACCTCAGCTAGTACAAGAGATAAGAGGGTTGTAGTTCCCTTCCAAGAGAGTCTAGAGAACGAGAGAAGGTTGTATCCTTCTACAGGTTGAAGCCTGCGTATTGGTATAAGACTGCACCAGTACAAAATCATTGTGAAAAGAAGTTTCTAATTGAAATAAGATAAAGACATATTGTAGCAGGTGGTTTTCACCCACATTGGGTTTCCACCTTATATCTTGTGTTCTTTGGTGTGACTGTCTGTTCTATTTTTCTTGTTCTTGCTTATTGTTATATGGTTCTGACACACAGAATAAATTAAATTATAAGTCTGGAAGGTATACGCAAGTAAAATCTGCAAGTGTTTGTATAATTGAAAAGAATTAGATAATACTGATTCACCCACCCTCTCAGTATTATTTCCAATGATCATGTCCAAAAATTTCCAGTAAAAATGGGATCTCTGTCACTTACAATAATCTTTGGGTTTCCATGTAGCTTTTGAATTGTTTCCATAAATGCATTAGAAATTGTACTGGCTTTAAATGGATGTGATAATGCACAAAAGTGTGTATAGTTGGTAATTTTGTCAACTACCACCATGATGACACTATTTCCCTTAGACGTGGGTAAACCTGTGCTAAAATTCATTGAAACCTCCTCCCAATGTTGGCTTGGAATGGATAAAGGTTGTAATAGACCTGGTGCCTTAATTGTTTCAATTTTATTTTGTTGGCAAACCAAACATCCCACCACAAACTTTTGAATATTTGATTTAAGGCCATCCCAAAAACATTCCTTCTTAACCATATGGTAAGTTTTTAAAAATCCTGATGCCCTCCTAAGGGAGAAGCGTGCAATTTCAGAAGAATCTTTTGTTTGAGATGGGAATTCTTACAGAGGTATAAGCGATATTTGTACCATAACGAATCATTTTTCCAGCTAAATACATCAGATGTACTAGAATCTTGTTGTAACTTTCGAATAAGTGCCCACACTTCTTCATCATTCTTCCATTCCTCCCTTGCTTCGTTTATCCAATCTGGTTGGATACTAGAAATGGCGCACAACAATTCTTCCACATCCTCAACCTTTCTTGAGAGTGCATCTGCCACAACATTTTGCATCCCTTTTTTGTAGATTATTTCAAAGTCATAACCCAACATCTTTGTGACCCCTTTTTGTTGTTCTTTAGAGGATAATCTTTGTTCTAAAAATTATTTCAGGCTATCATGATCTGTTTTTACCTTAAAGTGTCTTCCCATTAGGTAGGGTCACCATTTCTTAAGTGCATGTAGTATTGCCAACATTTCCTTCTCATAAATCACTTTGTGTAAATAATTTCCCTTGATTGGACGACTTTCGAAAGCAATGGGTCTTTCATCTTGCATTAAAACAACACCAATTCCATTTCCTTGTTTGGTCAATTTAGTGTTGTCTAAATTGCTATCATAAATTGTCAACCCGGGGCTCGTAAGCTGATGAAGTGAAGTGTACAATATATACTTAAGCAACCTTTCCT
>APFE031370402.1:0-12556 GCA_000404065.3 Pinus taeda
TTGCATAAAGAAACTAATCACACTACTTGAATTCTTCAAATCCTTTACCCCTCAGCTCAATCTACCTTGGGGAAGTAATCATGAACATAACAAGCAATATGATAACTAAATGTAAATTGCAGAAAAAAAAAAATTAATCACACTACTTAGACTCTTCTAGTTCTTTACCATTCAGCTCAATGTACTTTATGGAAAGCAACTATGAGTAAGTAATATGACAACTAAATCACACTACAGTTAGTAATCTTCTGATCTCCTACTAATATAGTCATTTGATCACAAAAAGAAATCATAAATTGTTAAGCAGTATGATATCTAACTAGCAAAAAAAGAAATAAACAAATAACAACTTGAAAAGGACAATGCTGAATGTAAACTGCAGAAAATAAAAGTTAGCAGGAAGGACAAGATGATCTCATATGCCAAAAGTTATTAAAAGAAATGAAAGATTGCCCGGGCTGCCTAAGAGAACCTGCAAAAAGCACTGATCAGTTTACAGCTCTAAGAAAACAAGAGTAAAGATATGAACAACAGAAACATAAAACATATTATGTACAACTAATGATAAAACAAAAGCATAATGAAACTAAACAAACACTTTAAAGGGCTTCAGCATGCAGGGGCCCTCTGCCACTTCATCCAATCAAATAATCACACAGCTATCTTCAGAAAGGTCTTCTCATGTATTTAAATCAACATCATATAAAACAGTGGGGTGATAAGATAACCAGCAGCGTGCGGAAATTACATAAACAGTTCAGAATTTCTATGCATCAAAAGTCTCTTTACAGCGTTCAACAACACGTTATTTATAATGTATAAATACTGCAGTTAACTAATCAACTACTATGCTATTAACTGCGTGCCATAGACACGTAGATCTCTTCAGCCGAGATCTAGTGTAACTGTCGTTATGCTTCTTAAATCTTCGGAGTGGTTGGCTGTTAGATTCACTGTTCAAGAACGGTCTCCAGGTGCGCTGGTGCCTTCGTGAGCTGGGAACTAGGCCACGTATCATTCACGTGCCCAAAACAGTGACGTGCCACCGCTGAACTCTTTGGTTGGCCTCGTCTTTGACTTTGGTTGACGCGGCCTCTAATGGATGATTTGGCCAATTCGAAGGGACACGATCCATGTACATGCCATTTGGAGCTTGCCCATGTAGCCCGTTCCTTCAGAGGACACCTAGAGCATAGCTTTTAACAAAATAGTTGTGGAATCCTGTGTTGGCTACGGAAACCTGTGCTAGCTGCGGAAACTGACAAGTTTCTGCAGCTGCATGAACAAAAAAACTAAACCAAACAACAGACATCAGTATAGTCAGAAAACCATATAAACAGTCCTTTTTAGACTATAATGCAATGATTTAACCATTGGATGAGTGAAGTGAGTGGAGAATGAGGGTTAAGAGGGTGTGTAGGAAGGTGCAAGGTTAAGGCTCAACAAGGATAGATGAAGGAGGTTTTTTGTTGGTCGGTTGGTTTGATAGCGATTTGGTTATATATCGAGAAGCCATCCATAAAGGAAAAAGATTCACAACCAGCACAATCATCAATAAGTTTTTCAATGAATGGGGCATGATAGTTTTCTTTGGGTCAGGAAGCATTCAAACTGCAATAGTCGACACATACGCGGATGGTACCTTGTTTCTTGTCTACAGGGGCCAGATTAGATACCCATTATGTTGAGGGAATGAGATATATGAAGCCAACACTCAATAGTTTTTTACCTTAGTTTTGATGGTAGTTGTTTTGCGACTGTGGACAATTCAAAGTCTTTATTGGATAGGTGTTGGGAGCAGGATCCCCCATGGATAGTGTTGGGGCTAAAAGCCCATGTTTGAGTCAAATTGTGTAATAAAATTGTAAAGACTCCACATTTTGTGGTCGTGGAGCACGAAGGTGTCATAAGTCATAAAGGGTTGTCTTCCCTTAGTTTTGTAAAGTAAAGTCAGTTGTAAAAGACCTACCCATGGTCCACGGACCATGGGATTGTATAAAAAGAGCCAAGCTCTAAGTAGTTTGAGAGTCATATCATATGAGAGAATCATAGCACTGAAGTAAGAAGTATAATTTTTGGGTCATAGCATAGGTAGAGGCTCTGCAACTGAGTGCACAAAGGCCTAGGGTAGAAGTCCGTAGCTGAGTGTGCAAACCCCTCCAACTATGTGCGCAGGGTGGGTAGAGTCTATAATCACTTGGAAGATATTAATAAAGAAAAGTATTATGCAATTTCTATGTCTTTGTTCCGATTAATGCATCTTGTCTTTTTATGTATTAATTTCCTTTATAATGCTTATGTGATGCGTGAATGTGTATAATTATGTGGGATAACTAAACGCGAATGAGAATATCTATTTACGCGGTGCTAACTATGAGTATCTACTAAGATAAGTAAGATTCTTAAGATAACTAGACAATCTGTGCAATACGCTACCTTAGTAGCATGAAAGTATCTTAATCAAGGGTTAGGGTTTCGCGAAGGTCAGCCATACCCTTTCGCAGAGGTATCGAAGGGAGGAATAAGGGGTTAGGTAGATAGAGCCCTAGAACTAAGTGACCTACATGAAGGGATGAGTAGAAGGAATAAAACGACATCATGACCATATCAAGGTGTAGAAACTTGGTTCTAGCATCCCCCCGTACTGCTTCAGGTGAGACTTTAGTCTGCGCTTCGTGGGCTGATGCCAAAAGGGCCAGTAGTATAAACCTAGGTCAGGCCCCCAAAAGCCAACCAATGGTTCTGTTGTCGAGACTGGAATCTTCATAAGAGATGTGTGATGTCGTATCACTGGAATCCAGCTAAGAAACAGATCAGAGACTGGTTGGATAGGAAGATCCATGAATTCGCGACGGAAGAGAACAAAAACTTGTGACTAACAAAGGAACAGTGGTTGGATAGATACCTATATATAGAGATCCATGAAATATTTTTCTGCTCCTTTTTGGTTGAGCTATACGAGTGGATTGCGAATTTAGCAGATAGCCAAGGAAGGTGGAAACTTGACAGTCGTATTATGTGGACCTTGGAGCTAGTACAGAGGTTAGAAGCATCTGAGGACACTATCACCCACATTGTCGATCATTGGCTCGATCGCATCATAGGAGGATTTGTAACTAAATTCATGGTCGATACCTCAGTCAGCTACAGCAAGGCAGAGCATCGCTATTTCAAAGGACAGCGATGTAAGTACATGAAATCTTTGAATACCTGGATTAAAATTTCATTGTGCGAAAAATGGGTTATGCAGCTACCTTGATGTTTGGAGCTACGCAAAGAAAAAAAATTACAAAAACGAAGGAAAAAGGGGTCCTGAATATAGTCCATTAATTTCACCTCCGTGAAGTGACGAAGAAGGGATAGCGCAGGTTTCTCCACTAAGTTCTATTTAGTTAATAAGACAAGGATTCCCACAAATATCACCTCCACCCACACCACCTCCAACTTCATCACCATCACCTACGACTTCACCCATACCACCTCCACCTCCAACGCAGTTCAGTATGGAAAATTTAGTGAAGCTACCTTTGTTCAAAGGCTTGGGGAATGAGGACCCAAACCAATTCTGGTTCATTGTAAGAGTTGTATGGGAATCACAAGGCGTTATAGATGATAACATGAATAAGGAAACCATGGTTAGTGCTCTTTAGGATCGTGTGCTAACCTAGTAAATCAAGTACTCTAATGATAACCCAGACGCTGGAGTGGCAAACATCCAGATCACATTGAACAAATAATTCAGTAGGCCTAAATCTAAAGCACAATCTATTGTGGGGTTCAAGGAATCATGATGCAACCAGGTGAGACACCTTGGGAATTAGATTAGAGGTTGAAGTGTAAAATCTGCGAAGATAATATGAACTTGACAAACAAGAACCATCATGAGTGGTTTGTGGCTTCGCTACTACCACACTTAAGGGTTGCGTTGTCACAACAGAAGATAACGACTCAGGCAAAGGCCTTGGAGATTGCACTGAGACTACATGAAACCTCGATGCAAGATCCAAATCTGGGGGTTCAATAGATCCATGTGCAGTTGAAAAATATTTGCCTTGAGATGCAAAGTTTGAAGCAGGACAGAACAGTCTGACTAGAGGTGCGCGAAGAGGTATGGTGTCTGAAATGCAAGAGTCAGGTGCATGACAAAGACCATTGTCTAATCTTTGCGAACTATATTATAGGAGGAGGACCAATACCTTTGAGGCCAGAAGCTCAAGCAGGACTGAGTGCAGGGCCTACATTGTGGTGCACTATATGTCAGGTAGTAGGAAAACATGCTACAGATAACTGTCATTTGCTACAGAAGTTTGTACAGACACCGCAACAACTGTTCTACAACTTCTGTAGGTCGGTAGGGCATGATGAGTGAAACTATAAAAGTTATGAGTTGATGATGGATAGAACACCCACCTATAGGGTTCAGGCAGAAATGCAGTCCGTTGACCAGAGCGCAGGGATGGCGTGGACAAGATTTCAAGGGCGCGGGCAAGGCCAAGGTGGAGGAGGACCTAGCATAGGTTGAGGACAGTTGATCTGCTAAAATTGCAGAGGACCAAGACATTATTCCCATGATTGCACTAACCCAACACATCCATCATGCAAGTGCTGCACTTTGTTTGATCATGAAATGAAAGATTGTTCTATGCTGGTAGCAAGGATATGTGACAAAGGGGCGCTACCACCTCCGTCGACTCAGAACCTACAAATGATGAGGTCTGAGCTACGTGAATAGATCGAAAGGTAAATATATTGCTCAAGAGTGGAATCACAATAGGAGATGACAAGGGGAAATAACCAGAAGATAGTACATGGGTTTGCAAAGCTCCGATAAGGAGGCTGAGTTCGATTTGGAGCATGCAAGTGAAACCTTCATGGAAGCAAAGAAGAGCTTCACTGAGGCCTCCACCTCAGGAAGCAAGGATAAGAATGATCAAGAGATGGATCTTTCTATGCTTACAACCTTCTTGGAGACCTACATGAAGCTACTATGCAATAGCAAGGTTGTGAAGGGGCTACATGAGCTCAAAAATAGATGTGTCAGAAACACTCCGACTGAGCCGCATGTAGTACGAAAGCTTCATAAGGATAATACCAGGATGGGACGGAAAATAAGACTAGCCTTGCAGATAGGAGAGTATGAGATGGATCAGGTTATCTTAGACCTAGGGTCAGACGTGAATGTCCTACCAAAACGGACTTGGGAATGGATGGGGAGACTCGCACTACAGTGCCTCTGATTTAGCTAAGGATGGTGAATCAATAGAAGATCATCCCCGTGGGGTGGTTGCAGGGGGTGACTGTAGATATTGAAGGTTCAAGAACGCTAGCTGACTTTGAAGTGATAAAAATTGTGGATGACAGCAACCCCTATTCTATGCTCCTAGGAATTGATTGGGCCATTGATATGAATAGGGTAATCAATCTAAAGAAATGAAAGATGATATTTGAGAAGAAACCGCTCTGCGTAATAGTACCCCTAGATCTTGCTGAAGGATCACACTATTCTAAACCAGTTCGCAATTATGAGAGTCATGATGATCTGGACTATATCTATAAGATAACAGTGCGAGACCAAGATTGGGTGAATCCCACCGTGGATGGATGAATTACATGGGATCGCGACAGTTCTTGCAACTCAGACTATGATGAAGAATTAGAGCACTGGCAGAATTGGTTACATGAATTAACTACGCTAAGTTGTAACATGATGACCTAGTCGCTACGCTACGTGTCATCAGAGGTAAGAAAACTACCTACTTATGACGGCCTGGATGATGTAGATATCTTTCTGGATGCATTTGAGAGGGAGGTACCAAAAAAGCAACGCTTCCAGGCATTAGACTTGGCACTGTGTGTTATGCCCTCAAGATGGTGGGGTATGCAGAAGGGAAGCTTTGATGATTGGCGCGAATATAGGAGGATGATGAGAACATGCTTCAGGTAGCTAAAGATGTGAATGACAGACAAGTATGATGCGCAGGATGATCCATGCACGCATTTGGCCAAATGGGCTCAGGCTTATCAAGAGAAGTCCCAAGCTATGGTGCATGTGCTCTAGAAGTTTAGACACTACTTTCTGGAAGGCCATTTTAAGATGTATACAAATCATTCCATGTTGAAGTACCTGGTCAATAAACCTGTGTTGGGGGGGGAGAATTTGCATATGGTTGTTATTGTTCCAAGAATATGATTTTGAATTTATTGTGAAGCCTGGACGACTGAACGCAGAACCAGACCATCTGTCATGCATTGAAACAAGGGAAGATCCCACTAATTTGGAGGAGGGATTGCCTGATGTGTAGCTATTTTCAATCATGTCGTGGATGGTCATTTTGAAGATATAATACACTTCATAATGACAGGAACTGGGCCGAAAGGATAAATTGTCCAGCACAAGAAGGAATTGATGGTGTGCATGCAAAATTTCTCTATCATTGTTGGGCATCTGTACAAAATGGGGTCTGATGAGATATTGTGACGGTATGTACCCGAGTTTGAGAGGAGTCGAATCCTCATGGACACTCATGGGGGTGCCATAGGAGGACATTATGCAAGAAGAGCGACCGCATAGAAGATTCTATGCGCAAGGTTGTGGTGGCCAACCCTCCATCAGAACTCAAAAACGTATTGCAAGGCATGTGATGTATGTCAAAGGACGGGCAGGCCATCGCGAAGGGATGAGATGCCTTTGAATCCACAAATGCCATTACAACCCTTTGATAAATGGACGATAAATTTTGTGGGACCCATTCAGCCCCAAGGAAAGATGGGTGTGAGGTACATTATCACCGCATGGAGTATTTAACCCGATGGACAGAAGCACAGCCTATGAAGGATTGCATAGGCACGACTGCTGTAAAGTTCCTCTTTGAGCATGTACTAACATGATTTGGCTTTCCAAAGATCTTGATGAGTGATCACAGTACGCACTTTCTGAATGAGACAATTAGCGTGTTGATAGAGGAATTTCAAGTATATCACCAGAAGAGCACGCCTTATCACCCACAGGCTAACGGGATAGTGGAATCATTTAATAAAGTGCTAGAGAATGCACTGACCAAGGTTTTCAATGCTCAACAAAGTGATTGGGACCTACTCATACTTGCAGTACTATGGGCTTATCAGACGACATGCAAGAAGTTGACTGGGAAACTCCATTTAGGTTTGTCTATGGCGTTGAAGCGATAATGCCTATGAAATATATTGTGCCTAGTCTGCGCATAGCAGTGCTCATAGGTATGATGGATCGTCAGGTCCTGGAGGAAAGGCTCGCATAGCTGGATGAGCTTGAGGAAGAGATATTTCTAGTTGGATTTAACCAACAAGTCCAAAAGCAGCGCGAGAAATCTTGTCATGATCGACACATTAAACTGCGCACCTTTAAGGTAAGTGACCTAGTTTTCTTATACAGTAAGTTTGATAAATTTCTAGGGGAATTCAGAATACACTGGTTAGGGCCCTATGTCATTAAGGAAATTACCAACAAAGGAGTGGTACTGCTAGTCAAATTAAATGGAGAACCCTTCCCAGGAAATTTGAATGGCAATCGCTTGAAGCCATACACCGATGGTCCGGCCATGTGACTAGATGAAGGTAGCATAGTCTTAGCGCTCCAGGCAACTGAAAGGAGGCACAAGACTATAAAATACAATGCCTGAGTTGGGGAGCTGCGTGATTGGAGAATTGTGTGAAGAAAGGAAGCGTCACAAGGTTTGCGACAGTGCAAAGGGAGCTACGCTACCCAAGGATAAATCATGCAGGTCGGCCAGAAAGTGACCATTAAAGTCATTGTTCATTATTTTACGATTGAAATGCAGCCAAATGGACTAGGCAGCCGGCATTTAAGACGAAATTTATCGCTTAGATCTTTGAAAATATACCACCAATCTGGCATTAATGAACCAAATTTTGGGGGAACAATCGGATTTGAATTCAAAATGCCCTACAAATTACAAGTGGTTGTCCGGTGAAAACCACTTGGAATTTTGAGAATTGAGTTGTTGAGCTTTCAGGCACTCATGAACCAAGAATTCTTCAATGCTTTGAAAGAGACTCCAGCATTTGCAAAGTTACCCGAGACTCATGAGTATTGTTGGAGAGCGTTATGTCAGTACCCGCAGAAACTATAAACACTGAAGAAATAGTAGAGGATTCAGTGTCGAAAATGGAGATGGAGGCAAGAGTAGCTGCTCTAGAGATCGTTGAAGTGCTTGCTGAAGTCCCTAAATCACTGAGAAGGTTGATACAGAAGCTAACCCCGACCAAAGAAACCGTAAAGGATAAAAATGGCAAGAAGCCTGTTATATCGGTGCATGCATTGCTAAGGAGAAACCCACCAAAAGCCACTGCACAGGAGAAAGGCAAGGCCATAAATTTGGATCTGGAGGAGGAAGACATTGAAGACATCCCAGTGGATGATGAGGATGTCAATGTGGAAGTTGAAGTGTAAGAGGTTGAAGCCCAGGGTGCGAACCCTATTACTCGATTGCCAGAGTATGTCCCTCCGCGCAGGCCTAAGACCAAGGTGCCAAAGGACATCGATGAGAGTAAGAATCCCCTGCAAACCCCTTTGCTACCAACCTAAATTTCTTTTAGTGGATCGTGCTTAACACAAGTGCCGCTGCTGAAACTTGAAGACTAGGACTTGGTGGATCACGAGAAATTCCTGCACTTAGTGACCGAGTAGCTGATGCGCCGCATCATTGATACCAATACCAAAATGACCATATTGGAGCTATGGAGGTGGCTCAAGGGAGTAGAAAAGGCAAGGTTGCTCGACCTACTCTGGGTGTCGCACTACAACCTCACCCCGGTGATAGTTTTGGTCATCAAGCAGCTGTTGTGCTTGGTGCATGATGGGTGTCTCTGGCTGGAGGAGCTGATACCCATCATGGATAGATTGATTCATCAGATAATGTGCTTGCCGTATACAGGAGAGAATCGAGCCATGACATTTGGCAGAAAAGGTGGCGAGCAGGCTCTCACAGAATCCATGAAAGAAACATTTAAACTAGTGAAGAAGCCACGCGGGTATGCTATACCCAGCATCTGCAACTCTGCTGTGAAGATAGCCACACAGATCGTCGTAGGGAAAGTGATGAGGAAGTGTTGCACCGATGAGGTTTTGGCACCTGTCGTTGTGCTAGCAGCATAGTGCGCTGAAGGAGTCTAGTTCAACTGGTCGGATTACCTTTATGGAGAGTTCCTGGTGAACTTCCACAAAGCACAGAAGCTCAGCAAGACATTCCACTACGCATGGCTCTTGATGTCAATTGTGTTGGTAGCATAGGAGCTTCCAAAGGACAGTCAATTCCCATCGGTCATGCCAAACCTCCCAGAAGTAGTGAAGTACGCTTCGCTGTAGGCAACCAAGGACACACAGCGAGTCAGGGATAGAAAGATCTTTTGTATCTTGATGGAGATGAACATCTGGATGGCCATCAACCACAAACCACGATTGTCACCTACATTGTATGCTAACCTATAGGGCTACGCCGAATTTAAAGCAGACTTCCATCAAGTATCCATTAGGGTGCAGAAGGACCCTATGCAGAAATGGTATGACTTGCCATATCTAGAAACGGATGATTCCATTTATGCAGTGCTTGATCAATGGCTGGAAGAGTGGCACACTACCACAGACTTAGCATTGGGCGGGAGAAAGCCTGTCATGTAGAAGAAAAAGGAGGAGGCCAAGCTTAAGATGACACAGCTAGCCGAAAAGAGGAAAAAGGAAAGCACTAATAAGGCCCAAGCGGAGCGCGAGGCCGTGCAGCAAAAATGGAAGCAGACATGTGGAACAAAGTGGGGCTCTGACAGAGGCATGAGGTCACCTTCACCTGAGACAAAGGAGGAGACAAAACAGCACGACACAGACCCTCAAGAGACGTCTACCTATATCAAGCACCCAAGAGAGCTAGAGAAGGGAGGGACCAAAAAGATATCAAAGGCAACCAAGACATCATTGGACCCCATCACATTAGCAGAGGACGACTTGCATGATATTGGTGATGCAGTGAGGGATGTCACCGCGAAGGCCCTGTAACAATTTGAACAGCAACAGCAGATCATCCTAGGGGCTATCAAGACAAGGTTGCAAGAGCTGCAGACCCACGCGTCGCAGGCTAGCACGAAGTCTACTAGCCTGGCTATCGACACTTCAAAGGTTGTCGATATGTTGCGTGTGAAGGCCTCCACTATGATAATGTTGCCTAATGGAGCACTGACTACAAAGAATCAGATTGACAAGCCCACTGTCAATGCCCTAAAGGGAGTAGGGTTGAACCTAGTAGTGCTCCCACAAGAAGTGCTCCACCTCTTGCAAGATGGAGTGATTGCAGAGCTAAGGGCCTGTGAGCATTGTGCCCTCCAGGTGATCAGTGAATAGCAGATCAACAATGAGCAGATGGCCCTATAGAGAAATGTTGCCTTTGCTGCTGAGACCGTGGCAACCAATCATAGAAAGCACATTATGCAGGTCGTCAAGGAAGCATGCCAAATGGTCCCAGAGTTGGCCATTCTGGAGGAGGATCCAGTCGTGGTATGCATCTGTAAGTTAGCCACAAGGGTGTGCGACACTCGTACTGAGATGGTGCGGGTTCATTTGGAGTTGAACCTAAAAATTATAGTTACAGTTGAAGGCCCAGCATTCAACTCTGCCAGAAGGAAAGGAGCAGCGAGCGGCAACTATCACAGAAGCAGTAGCGTCAGTGAATAGTGTAGTAGCAAACTGCACGTAATTGTTTGAACAATCATTTGAGGTTCTGAACAGCTTCTAGGAGGACCCCAATGTATAGTAGCTAGATACGAAAGCGAGTGAGCTACAACAACACTATGACGAGGTTAAGGGCACAGCGTGAACCGTCGCGCTGACATAGAGACTAGCCAAGCTACAGGAGGCCAAGAAGCTGCCAGAACATGTGGACATAGCACTGCACAAGGAAGCAGTGTTGAAGGCAAGACTAAAGCCCTGGTTGGATGAGGCTTATGCAGTGACAGGATCTATCGAAGGCAATCTTACAACTCTGCAAGTGGCACAACAAAAGCTTCAGGCCGATAGTGCAGGAGTAGTGGCTGAGCAGACAATGGAAGACGTGAAGCAAGCGATAGCTCAATGCACAGTTGAGGTTACAGTCATACGGGTCGTGTTGAGAATGCAACCAGATGATGAAGCTTAGTGAAAAGAAGTCGCCTTCACTAAGTGGGCCCACTGGCTATTTTTGGCGCAAAGTCTATTTTTAGACTATGTCTATTTTTAGACATATGGATCATGGTCTATGAGTTGCAGGATGCTATTTGTGGATGATTAATCAAGTTGGTAAAACTAGATGGACCTCTATTTTTAGACATATGGGCGGAGTGTATTTTTAGACTACCAGGCTAAAAATAGAACAGTCGAATATTATTATCTCTTAGTAATATTTGGACTATAAACATTATCTTATTCTCTTGGAGCACTTTAGTTCGAGCTACAGATATGGCACATGCAACTACCAAAAGGAAATATGTGGTTCCTATGGGTTAAATTAAGCTATTGCATGGAGGACTTCAGTTAGGACTTCAGTGATTGAGTTTTGTGGAGTTGGATCAGGAGTTGATGGAGTTGTGTTCAGTTTGACTTAGTTGGAACTAGTTGTAGTTAGTCTAACTGGAAAATAGACTAATGATGAGTGGTGTGAATTAGTTATTAATTAATTCACTAATTATTAACTCATAAAGCAACTGAAGAATACATCAGTTAACTCAGTGCATGGATAGTTCAGTGGAGACAAGTGTTATAGGTGAGTGAAAGGGCAAGACAGTTGTCATTTGTGACTATAGTTGTGCATGTGATTTGCACAATCAGTGGGATTGAGTTGCCAATGAGGATTGTGTAGTGTTACACAAGGGAAACACCTGAATGGTTCAGTCATTCTCATCCATTATCTATGTAGGATTGCACAGTGGAGGTAGGCAAGCAGCAGAGGTGATTTGAGGCAGTGATTGATTCAGATCTATGTTTTATTGTGTGTAACAGGTGGAGCTAGTATTGTACTATGTATTGTTACATGATCTCAATCAATATAATATACAGATAGTTGTGGGGTTTTCAGCTTTATGCTTTCCCCGGGTACATACTGTGTGATTGATGCTTCAACATGAGCATGTGTATGTTTCTGAATACTGCTAAATTGATGATCAACGTAGATGAGATTATGTATTATGCATGCATTCCGCAATAGTGTATAATCAAGATAATATCGGTTGAATAAGTGTCATATTATTCATAAAATTTCTATAGGTAGAGCTAGAAGGGCTTCGCGCAAAGATCTTCTTGCCTACCAAGTGACTCAAGGGCAAGTCACGATGTTTTTGTTGGGGGCCTGTTGGGAGCGGGATCCCCCAAGGACAGTTTTAGGGCTAAAAGCCCATGTTTGAGTCAAATTGTGTAATAAAATTGTAAGGACTCCACATTTTGCGGTCACGGAGCGTGAAGGTGTCATAAGTCATAAAGGGTTGTACATCCTTAGTTTTGTAAAGTAAAGTCAGCTGTAAAAGACCTACCCATGGTCCACGA
>APFE031370415.1:0-10726 GCA_000404065.3 Pinus taeda
TTGCTTGCTACTAAAACATATCTCAATAGTCTCACTTCTGTAGACTCACCTTCTGGTCCATCTGCTACTACTTCAACTTCCTCTTCACTGTCATCGCCTATTTCTGGATCTCTTCATCTACGTGCCTCTACTGCCTCCAAATGGGTAGCAAGAATTCTGATCTCCTCTCTCAATCCTTCCTCTGCCAATCTTCGACCACCTCTGCCACGACATTGCCTTCCTCTCTCCATTCCTCCTACTAACATGAACAACTACTCTGATACCATTCTGACGTAGCCCAGCCACACTGGCCCACACTTCCACATGTCCAAAGTGTTATACTTGTTTGTTGGACTTTATGACGTGTTAGATTTGGGGAATGTTTTCGATGGTTGCATGCAATGTGGTCAGTAGATATTTTTTGGCAATGGGAATGAGTTAATGTTGCATTTAGTTACCACCTACACACCTTGAGCTTGGTTCCTTGGTTTGTTCTTTGGCCAAAACACTTTGGCTTCCCGCTCATTCGAGCTTGTTTTGTTCGCCTGTGAGGTTGCTGTGAGGGTTTGTTGGTTATACTGTGTGGTTTTTTCTTTGGTGAGTATGGAAATCCCTGGTTCTTCTCTGGGTATTACTGTGGGTGAAATAACAACCTTCCCAACTTGGTTGTATGCTTGTCAGTGGTTTTCTCTGGTGGCTCGAAATCGTTCTGGTTCTGGTGGTGTGATCGCTCGGCTCCTTTTCCCACAATAAGATTTCTTAGCCTCGTTTTGTTGTTGTGCTCTGGTTTAGTTGTAGAACTTAGTGTCTCGTCTATTAACTGCTCCTTGCTATTGTTATATTGCCTCTGCTTTCCTATGGTCACCTCTGCTATTATTATTGGTGTCTCTGGTCACTGTTTTGTGTGCAAAATGGTTTAACTTCCATCGTCCTTGGATTCAGGTAACAAATTAGTAGATTCCCATGGCTCTGAAACAGGTATTGACTCCTTCCCTGATTCAATTCGTCGTCCTCATGGTGTTGCTGCTAACCAGAAATGATCCATTTGTCTCAGCTTTGTCGATTTGGTCACGGCTCTGCTCCTTGAACCTTGGGTCTGGCTTGCTCAGGTAATGTATGAAATCCTCCTGTATTTGTGGTTGCTTTGGCTTCAGTTGTGTAGGTTGATGGCTTGACCTGGGTACGTGGGTTCCTCCGGGAGTCGGTCTTCCAATGGTAGAAAACCTTTGACAGTAGGCTCTTGCTCTTAATCTATCAATGCACTGTTGGGTTTACGGGTTTTTTGTAGATTTATAGTTTGTTGGATTTGCTTGTCGTATGTAGTCATTGTCTCTTGTGAAGAAGAAGCTTCGGCTTGGTTGTAATTCTTATTCTATTTAACTGCTCGTTGAATGATTATTGTGGGTCACTGTTATCAAACCCTAGGTGAGGGTTTGTCCACTCTCGACGTGGAACTTGTTTTTTCTTATCAGTGAATTTAATACATCTATGTCTCAGTTAATAGCAATGAGAACATGATTTTATTATATATGTTTGACTTATGAAAATTTATGAGGACTTGTTCGGAATTACCTTGTTGTAGTCTGCTTCTCCGGCACTCTATTTCCAGTTCTGTTTGCTCTCGGTTGTTTTGTTGTATCTCACTATTCGGACTGTGGTTCCATTCATTGGTCCTTCGCTTTGTACTTGGACATTCGCATGAGTTCATTGTGTTTTGTTTATTCGACAAGAACACGAAAACAACACGACATTACCATGGTCTTCCACTGTTTGTTAACACTGTTTCTTACAATTGATAAATATAAAGAAAATCCAGTATTACAGTAGATAGGCGATGAATACAAATGGACAATTTTTTTGAAATAAGATCTATCTTTGTTTCTTTTATTTCTCTGTTATGAAATTGTTGAACCTTTCTCTTGTCTTACATTGTTACTTTTATACATTTTGGTTACAGTTAATTGAAACTGCAATTTTTTGTCAGTTGAATAGAAACAATTGGTTGTGTAACTACAGTTTCGGTTGTCAATACAAGATCTGCATTTAGATAATTTTGTCTTTCCTTTTCTAAGTTGACAGATCAATTCCTAAATTACTCTTTATTATTGTTGAACCATAACAACCCTAACCGACATTTAACTTTGACCACCTAGCAATTAGAAGTAAAACAAACTAAAATCATATCTCCTGACCTCATAAACTAATTAAAAAAAAACAAACTAGATACTCAAACAACCTTCCAACCTGGCAGAGGCTTCACCCCGTCATGGTGAGCTAGATGCTCCTGCATCAAGGACACAGGTTCAAAACTGGAAATGTAGAGTATGTATGCCTTCATAGATTTAACCCTCCAATGGAATTGGGGAGATGGGTCCCTTGTCAGACAAACAAGAGGCCTCATACATCAATTTGGTATCTAACTTGATAACAACCTTAAAGTTAGATAATAATAGTAATAATCTCTTTACACGATCTCATACACCAATTTGTAGTCTAACTTGCCTATAACCTTAAAATTAAATAATAATAATAATAATAATAATAATAATAATAATAATAATAATAATTTTTTACCCCTATAAAATTTTTTAGCATTTAGCATAACCAATTATATGTGTCTCGGAGTTTGCACAATATATTATTCTTGCACATTAAGTTGCTGCTAAATGTCAATTTAAAAAATTTATCTTTAAATTTTATTTTAAATTAACAAAATGTTAGAATATAAATAAATTTTTATTAATTGTAGGTAAGATGAACAAATGTGTGTAAGAATATTATGATTTTAGTATAAATTTAAATATTGGAAAACAAATAATGTCTTGAGGCATGGTTTTTTAATTGTTTCGGAGTGAATTGAATATGGAATATGAATATAGTTAAAAATATGAAATGCAAAATTTAATGTAATTCTTAATATATTAGTTTAATTTACAGAATTGTTTATATTTATAAAATTTGAAGTTTTAAATCATGGTTTTTGCAAATATAAAGAATGTTTGGTGGGTAAAGAATGGTTTATTCTGTAAAATAAGTATAATATTGAGAATATTATTTCATCAAAATTTAATGAGAAATTGTGAGGCAATAAAGACTTTACTATAAAGAAAGAATAAAAAATTATAAGGAGCTAATCCACCCTAATCCTCTAAAATAAAAAGAATCCCTAATCTTTAGTAGTGTAGAGAAAAAATAAATGTTTAAAGTCTATTCCCGAAACACTATGAGATAAAGCACTTTGTCAACTTTGTGACATTAATAGGATTGAAAATGAAAAAACATTTATTTTAGAATGTCGACCTTATATTCACATTAGATCTAACTTTAAAAATCTTTTTCTTACTATCAACCTTCCTAAGCTTTTAAGTTCTCCAAACTTTATTGATCTTAGAATGATTTTGTTAATGCTTTTTAAGCATAGAAATAAAAAGTTAAAAACCTTCAAGTAACATTTTACCTCTTTGAATTCATAGATACCATTTATGTATTAACCATCATTATCATCACCTAAATAATATAATTTCCTTTAAAAAAAATTATGAGATCGTAGAGAACACAAAGCTCCTACGAATTCCTATTTTTTCAAATTTTATAATGCTAGTTTTATATTTTTAAAATTATGGAATCATTATATCCTTGAAAATTCAAAGTATTTCATTTGTTAGTGGATGATAAGATGTCTTTAGAAATTCAAACATTTTTTTTAATAGTAAGAATAACATATCTTAGGATTCCAAATTTTAGAATCTATACATGTATAGTTTCATGAATAATAGATTTTAGTAGGTTATAAGAAAATAACATGAAAAATAGCGATACTAATTTCCATATAGACAGATGTAGGTTTTGATGTATTTGAGGTGTAAATTATTAAGTTTGTCATTTTGACCCTGAATCTAGGCCAACAAAAAAAAAATTAGGTTAAAGTTGCCATTCATATTGAGGTTTTCTATTACACCAAAACCCATAGGCATTAGTAAATATCCATGCTCATAACAATACCTTGAGTGGGTAGTTAGTCCCATATTCTCGTGTTATTGCTAAATATAGCAATGTTGGAAAGGTTTTACCAACAGTACTAAATGGTAAGAACAACATAAATAAAGCTATATGTATTAACCATGAAAATGGCCCTTATATTAGAGAGCCATTTGGCTCACGCAAACTTCACAATAAGATTACACGTCTGGTTTCATTTCATAATGATGCATGCACCTTTCCACTCCAAGTTTTGGTGTGATATATCTCTCATGGCTTGAAAATAAATCATGGAAATTCATAATTATGGGGAAAGAAATTTATTTGCACCATGTAAGGGTAGCATCATGGTTTCCCCGCAGATTTCCTAAAATCCATTAATAGACTAGGAGCACTACCTAGCTATTGATGGGGCTAGAAGTAGCCAACACAAGGGTGTTTCCCAGATATCAAGTCCTAAGTAGACTTCACACCATTTGGGGTAGGAGCCCTATCTAAGAAATAGGCTTGGTTGCTATAATCTTAAGGATTCTACTAGGATGCAATAAACAACATAAGAGTGTATGCTTATACTTTTGAGAAAGGAAAGTAAGTTAGCTTTGTGAAGTACACAATTTCAATGTTTATAAGGTACTTTTATGGATGGGAAAATAAAGAGTGATCCTTTAGATTAAATGTAATAGTATTTTCCAGTCCACATGGGGTAGCTCAAGCGGCAATGGCCGTGGATATGAAGTCTCACCGAACCGGAAGTCTTGGGTTCAAATCTTGGGCTACCCTTCCCCGTTGAGGGGTACTTAATGGACATGTAAATCGGAGAGTCCCACCCCAGCCTACAAAAAAAAAAAAATGTAATAGTATTTTCCTAATAAAGACATAAAAACGTATACCTATATAAAGAATCATTAATTAACCTACGAAACCGTTCACAAAATCAAAATGATCATTAGAGTAAATAAAGACACACAATTCAAATATGTATACCAAAGCCAAGGAAATATTTTATTTTCTTGAGTACATATGAAACAAAAACATACACCACAAATATGAAGGAGTAATCTTACAACATTTGTGATATATGCGGGAAAGTGTGCTAAATGTGAGAGCTCCAAAACATTAAGTGAAATTTCCAAGATATATAATTACAATGATGCATCAGGAGATCCAATAGTGGAACATTAAGCCACCACTTGCTCCTTAAAAGAATGATCTTCTCTCCTATTCCTAGCTTCAGAAGCAAAGGTGAAAGGTCCCTTTTTTAGTTATGAGGTTCTATTTATAACAAATTAGGTGACATGTCACTTCCCATGTGACTCTTGACCTCCTTCATGACTCTTGAGCTCCCATATGACTTTTGAGCTCCTAGATGACCCTCAGAATTCTTACTAACTCTTTACATTCCATGTGTGACCCTTGGGCTCCGCCACATTTTACATTTTCCAATTTTTGAAATACAAAGTTGCATTCCACCATAATATGACAAGAATACATGGAACAAAATAACAATATTGTGTTCAAATTGACAAGCTATAATTTGGTGATTGTGACATTAGACTTCATTGTAATGTGTCGATGCCAAGTTCTCTTCATTGGTGCTATGTCTTCACCTCTTCATGATATATATAGAATGTACTACATACTCACCCTCTAAAGGATTTCTATATAGTATTACATCCTTCCAAGTCATCTTGGTTTCCCATCTATTTGTTGTAGTCCATAATTACTTATCTCTTTCATGACAACATCTTCATGCCTCATCTCCACAAGTGTCTTATTAAAAGCTCTTCTTGGTGACCTCCTTTAATATCACCTGCCATGTTTGTATGATAACATCTGCAAATGACGTTTACTCATGGAAACACAAAAAAAATCCTAAAATCATATATTTTAACTTGTTTTCTCATGTGAGATATTGATTGTGATGATATAGTACATAAGGAATAAGAAAGAGAGACCTTCTTAGTGTGTAAAACACAAATTTATGATGTAACGGATGAAGTTCTAGGAATTGGAAGTGTTCACTACATAATGGAAAGAAAGAGAGGGAAGGCTTAAGCATGGAGGGAAATTATATGAGATAATGGCTAGGATACTAAGGGTTGTCAAGGTGAAGTGCACAATGATAGGGAGGGATAATCTAGGTTTTGCATACGTTTCCAGTGGAAGGGGTGAGAGGTGACCTCACTTTCAACTAAGAGTGTGTAATGCAAAACACAAGTTATGGTTGATTAAGGCTTAGGCAGTGAGCAAGTGTAAGTAGAAAGGGTTGAGCGGTTGTGGCTTAGAAATGTAAGATGTGATATGAAGTGATTTGCCCTCAATATGGCATAGTGTGAAGGTCTAGGAGATAGTAGTCTGACAACTGAGCCTTAACAATGTGTAATGTGCTCATCACCTAGCTAAAAGTTGAACGTTTTCATAACTTGCGCAAGATATGATGAACATAAATAACCTCAAAATTGACAGCTATGAGACCAGAAGAAATAGAGTGAGATCATGTAATACAAGTCATGAACATGATGACATACACCTACATAGTCAAACCCATGAACATCATATGCACTATACTCAAAAATAGCATGTATACATTGAAATGATAACAAAATGACACTTATCTCCAGGTGTGACAGTTATGATGTTAGTATTTAAGACACAAGTGTCAAATGTAATGAGAAATTGTGCTAGTCCATAAGAGTGTGTCTAACACATGTTCTTATGATAAATATGATCAACTAATACAAGAGAATGCACTAGAGCTACCTCTAATAAAAGGCGACACTCTCAGTTTCTTCACAAAGGAACTTGAATAGAGAATTACTTAAGTAACAAGCATGGAACAACTTTAATGGCTTGAAATGAGAAATCACATGATGAATATGTGACTCCAAAATTTTAATGTAGGAAAATTTTTAGAGGTTGCTTATAGTAGCTACAACACTTGGTGATTCACTAGAGAGCCCCATATTCTCTCTTTAGGTCTAACATTAAGTACATGGTCTATCCTTCTAGAAGTGTCATCTCATATGACTAGTCACCCTGCCTTCCTCACTTACCTCAATTATAGATGTAGTCCCTTTCATTCTTATTTTTGACTTAAGACATATCAAAATATTCTTCAAACTTATATTATTTTGATTAGGGAAAAGGATTATATGAGATTTGTGTGTTTATAATATTCAAAATTTTACTATTTTCATTAGTGTTTATCTACTACTATCAATCTTGTTCAGTACCCTAGCACTGCCACTTCGAGAATTCACAAGCATTGCTTCACTACTAGTGATAATTTTTGGTACCCCAGCTAAGTTTCTTGCTTCACCTCTCTGCACACGAAAATTTTTTCTTCTTTCACCCTTTATTTCTTTTATTTCTTTGTGCTCATTGGAATTTTATCAATGATTATTTTTCGAAGGGAGAAAGAGTGATCCTTAATTATTTAATGAGGAAGAGAGGGTTCCTGGTTTTGTAGATACTTTTATGTGTCCACCTCTAAAAAAATTTACTTCCTTAAGTTTTTCTCCTATACCTTTTCTATTCAATTGAACTCCCATTTTGAGGCCATTCAATATAAATGGCCAGTTCAAGGAATGAACGTCCTATGATAGATATGGTTATCATAGATATGCTTGAGCTTTCATTAAGAATGAAATGTATTTTTTGTATGTTCAACATTGTCCTTAAAATATATTTAGGCTTAAAGTAAGAAGTACACCAAAGTAAGCCAAGTTTTATAAGTTGTCCCAATATCCATCTAAAATTTTTCCACGTTGTATCATAACAAAAAAAGACACTTCCACACAAGATCTTATTTATGTACAATGGTTGAAACAATGCAAAGAAACAAAAGACAAAACATGACATGCATGAAAGCAATAATGAAATATATGAAGCCACAATATGTACATGGGTAGAAGTAAAGACCAATGTTTATACTAAAATTAATATTTCAAATCTTAGCCATTAACTAGAAGAGAATGAGTCCTCTCGTATAATCATTAGAGATGGTATGTATGATGGCCAATCTTCTCATGAATACTAAATGGCCCAATCCATAGGGATTGAAACTTGGTGTGTTGGCCCATGGGCCTAGTCCCATTTCAAGACTAGGCCTCCCATACGAAATTTGTTTTTCCCAGTCAATTTCTTATCAAACTGGTGTTTGATATGATTTTGGTGCATAACAAACTTCTCCTTTATGTTATGGATTTCTTCCTATAATCATAGAATGGTGCTTATGCTACTTTGAAGAATTAGAAATAGTTTCCTTAGGATTCTTATGATAGTTGTAATGCTAGGAGGTACAAGTTTGGAGGAAGGATATCTTCTTTGTAATACACGAGGAAGTGAGGTGAGGTTTTTAAAGAGGGTTTAGGGGTAGCACAGTTAGCCCATAAGGAAGTCACCAAAGAATTATGCCAATTTTTTTTCATAAACTAAATGGTTTTTTAATGAAAAAAATTATATTCTTAATTTTGGATTCAACCAAACAATTACCCTAAGGGTAGTAGTGAGATGAGTGCCTTAAAACAATACCATTTTCCAATTTAAAATCATAAAGTTTCAATAAGGAAAAGTAAGTTGAATTTTCAAATACAAGTGATGTAGGAATGTAAACTTGGTAAAGGTATTTTGTTTGATGAAGTGAATTAATTCATACTCATTCACTTATCTTAATGGATTTTGTTCAATTGATTGAGTGAAATAATCTGTGGTTGTTAATATATGTCGGTGTTTCTTTGATGAATGATAAAAGATTTTTATGATGACATCTAATCCCCATTGTTGGAATGGTTCTTCAATGGAAATAGGTTGTAATGGTGTGGCTGACCTCTTATCACAACCAACACATCTTCAAAAAACACGACACTCATGGGCATAGGAATGCACATCTTTAAAATTTGTGGGCTAATAATATTACGCTCACATAACTTTATGAGCTATAGATTCACCCATATAATTCCCACTCGCTTAACCATTATGGAGATACTTTAACACCTTTTTTTAATATATAGATTCAAGGATTCTGAGGAGGAAATCATTGTGGTGAGTTCAACAAATAACACCATGAACAAGTAGATAAGATAAATATTTGAGACTTATTTCCCTTTTTTCTTTACCAATAGATGTGAGGACAAGGTGCCTTCCACTAGATATTTCCACACGTCAGTGTATCTTGATGAGGTTGCACTTGTTAGGGTCACTTGATCAATGTTATACATATCAATTCATTTTTTGAGCTAGATGAGTCCTCTTCCTGTGGGTTCACTGCTTCTGCTACAAGCTAACAAAGACCAATTCCTTTAATTGTGAGAACTAGATTTTAAATTTGAAGTCCTACTCCTATAAACTTGTCATCTAGTTTACCCTCATCTCACCTAACTCTTGTTATAAAAAGAGTGATCTATCTGCTATGTGAGGAATAAAGATAATAACATGAATTTCAAGGATATAGGTTGTAAAATGCTTCACTTCCTTATAAACTACATAGGCTTATTTATATATGGTGAGGTAGTTTAATTATGATCCCTATAATCTCGCACTCATAAATGAGGTTAATGACTCATTCTTTTGATTGTATTTCCGAGTCAAAACAACTAGAATCAAAGTGTCAGAAGAAAATGTATATACCAATAAACATTTGTTGAGTTCCAGACTACATAACATCATGGAATATGTTGGACATCTAATCCTCTAAGGGCTGTTATGGAAGTTGAATAGTCAAGGGGATTCCAAGAGACCACTTGGAATATGAAACCAAGGGTCATGAGACTTATATAAATATGTATCATTGTGAATAATAATGCATTCAAGGATGATCCTTCATATATTTTGTCTTCACCATGGTTGTGTTTAAAAGGGAATCAGAGCTATAGGCTTAATCCTGCCTTACCGAAATTGAAGGAAATGATTTTGTGCCCTTTCTGCTTGTTAGGTCTACAATGCAACTACATCAAACCATTTTATTTGTCTCTCTCTGCACATTTAAGAATTCTTATGAAATCCTGCCATTTCTTTGTGTGAAGTACAATAATACCTTCTACCAAATTTCTAACACTCTAGATTCCCCCACATGCATGTCTTCCATTGCTCCACTTGAATGAATAAACACCCTCTACCATTGAAAATGCACAACTTTTCCATTATGGGCACTACTCTCCCTTCCATTCCTGGAAAATTCGAAAGTGAAATGGCACTTGTATATCGTGCATCCATTTTTCATTGTTGTGCATTTTGGCAATAGAATTTTGAATAAGAATGAAGGAAAAATGAATGGAAGGTCAAACAAGTCCAATGGATGAAGGGGCGAGGGACAAAATGTTGAATTGTGGAATCATGTTGTCAAATGTGTTGAAGTCAATTTAATTGTGAAAGACAATATTCTGTGCATTTTTATGGATGAAAAAAATCACTAGTAAATATGCACCGCATTTTAATTAAATATGAGTTTACTAATAAAAGTATTGTTCTCTCAAATTTTGAGTCAAAGCTTTAATGAATTTAACAAAGGAGTGGAGTTCTTGGGGCCTCAGTTGTTCTTTTACAATGAGGAAAACAATGCAAAACAAGTGATGAGTAAAGAAAGAGTGAGGACAGGGACAGTAGAGGTGGCTCTTATTCATGTAGACTGCCTCGTACAATAAGATAAACAACGTTATACCACCTCCCTGTGTAGGGTATGCATGGTGGATTTTCAACGATAATGAAAAAGTTTAAAATTATAATTGCAAAGAGATGTGTGCGTGTGTGATTTACAAAATGGTCTTCATCT
>APFE031370418.1:0-21513 GCA_000404065.3 Pinus taeda
AGAGAGGGATAGCTCTTGTTTGGTTTGTTTGTCATTAGAGAGTCTCAGACTCCTAGGAAGGTTGGATTTGTCCGCAAATATAACTCATTCCGTGTGACAGCTTGGGACATAGAAAAATCATTGCATACATTCCATTAAACTATAATTCATGCTCAGAATAACACATAGGTAATTTTAACAAGTATTTTCCCATCCCTCATGCTTAGATAATTAAATTTAGGCTCAGAAAAAACACATGAATTAAATTGTTTCTTAAAGTCTTTATTTAGGATATTGATATGCCACATTCATGCATGCAACAACACTCCTCAACATTATTATGAAATTGTAACAACAAATTAATTAAATACATGATAATTAGATGCACAAAGGCATGAAATACTTAACTTATAAAGAGATATGGAAACTAAGATTGGGATTAATCTCCACCCAACCATAGATTGGTCAATAATGCATTCTTTCTTGTAGCCCATCAACCTTGAGCTAGATTCCAAAGCTTGAGGAGGAGTGCTTATGTAATGTTCCAAATTTTGTGTGTGCAAAATCATTAAGGAGTTTTTGGACTATTTTTGGTAATATTGAAAAAAAAGGGAAAATACATTAGTTTGTAGGAGAAAGGCCATAATTATTATTTTAATAAACAATGGAGGCAAATTAATATTTTATTGGAGGATGGAGAAAAATTATTATTTTACTGGGAAATGGCAGAAAACAATTTTTTATTGAGAAAGGAGGCAAATGATTATTTTATTCAAAATGGTAAAAAAGTTTCTCCTAGTGGAAAATGGGCCCCATCAATAAAATAATAGGGAAAGAGGAGAATCTATAATCTAGGAGGCTCAATGGAGAATTATAAATATAAGGGAGACTCAAGTGAAAATCATTCTATTCCATCTATCTCATTGAAAAATTGAAAGGAACTCAAGCGAGTTCAAGAGTTTCAAGTGAAACTCATGCTGGTTTTGGTGGACTTCGAGTGCTACCTTAGTTATCTTATGGGGAAGATTATTTCATTTTTTCCATTGGTGCTTAATTGGTTTGGTTGTTTGATGAAATATTTAAGATCTCATCACAAGTTGTTGTAGGTATTGTTGGTATCATAATTTTTATTGACCAGTCTATTCTTCCTCCATCAAGGGGACAAGTATAATTGTTTTTCTAGTAGGGATGAGTTTATACGAACATCATTGTGCCAATGATGGGTCAAATTTTGGAGCTAAGGAGATGGAATTATCATCACAAGAAAAGAGGCCAATTATATAAGAAATTTTGTGCAAATTGAAGAGGATGAGTTTGGGAGGGATCATACTAGTAAATAACTAGCACTTGGGCACAAAGGCATCTTCAACTACAAATGAGGACGAGGTTGGAATTTTTAGAAATTTGGCTCTTGTTTTTCGTTTTAGAGTTTTGGGACTTGTTTCTCATTGCAAACTAGAAGGAAAAATTCATTGGTGTTTATGGTTCAAGTTCCTTGAAGGTTGATCCTCACCTAGGCTATAACAATTCTATTTTTCTTATCACCAAACAATGGATTAGAGATATCAGATTTGGAATAGATTTTCTAAGGGTTAAAGTATGGTTGTAGCATACTTCCCAACATGTCAAATTAATTATAATTAGTAGGTCAAATTTTTTTGCTTTAGGGACTGATATTTCCACATTTGATCTTAACGTAAAAAGTTCCATAAATGCTTTTTTCCTCAGAGTTTGTTGCACAGGTCAAAATGTTGATTTATTGTTATCTATTTTGGGTCGAATTATTGGGTATACATTGATGGGAAAG
This sequence comes from Pinus taeda, assembly GCA_000404065.3. Classification (NCBI taxonomy): domain Eukaryota; kingdom Viridiplantae; phylum Streptophyta; class Pinopsida; order Pinales; family Pinaceae; genus Pinus; species Pinus taeda. Next base: position 1,787 of record APFE031370418.1, read on the forward strand.
AAGACTGATATACATAAATAGATATAACTGTCTTGTCCTATGGAGGTATGATATTCAATTTATTTTGCTAGAAAGAACACTCCATGTCCTCTTATCTTTGTGTTCACTGAGTATATTCATGATAAATTAATTACAAGTTTGCTCATGTTCATATTTACTATCATTTCCTCTTATACCAACATTGAATAAATAAATATGCATACTTCTAAGTACCTTATAGACTAGTCATGGTTGTTGAAGTGTATTCCCATAATTTGAAATCTCCACTATGCAAATTTTTAAATTAAATTTGTAAAGAAAATACCCCACAATAGTGTCACCAAATTGTTTGTCAAAACAACACAGTGAGTAAACTTAATAAACTTAGAAAAATACAGTAGAAAAATTCTGGTTGGAAGATTCTAGGGGTATCAAAGCAAAATTTTTGGCCAACTGTGGGACTCAAGATGTTTCAAAGATAAGAAGAATTTTCTCATAAATTTGAAGACTATAACAAAAATTTGTTGAAGATGACAAACCTCATGGAAGCATGGGTATCATCAAAGATGGAAAATAGAGAAAATAATGTAATAGCGTTGGGTTAAAAATGCATGTAATAAAAGTTAATAAAGGAAAAATAAGACCGTGGTTAAGGGACACTTATTCCAAGAAAAATGTTGGGCAAAGATATCTTAGTGGGAATCACTTGATGTGTTTATGTCTGAAGGGAAATTGGCAATGGCAATGGATAGGAAATTAAAAGGGAAAAATGGTATTTTTGGCATTTTATTTGTGAAAATAAAGGGAAACAGGAGAGAAGGGAGGTGAAAGGTAACATGTTGCATGTGAGGAGGAAATTAAAGGAAAATAATGGAAAATTGAAGAAGTTAGTGTCATGAATAATAAAAATACCTCGAAGCATTAGTTTGGAGCCTTTTGTCAGTTCATTTTTAGAATTAGTCTCATAGAGGTGAAGAACACCAAGAGGAGAAGAATATCAAGCAAGAAAATGAAGGAAAAAAGCAATGAAAGGAAAAGGAGAGGAAAGGAGAGAAAAGACCAAGCAAGGAAAGGTTGGATCAAGCAACTTCATTAAGAATACTTGTGGGTAACAAATTGCATGTATGGTTTCCTAACTAGTTTTGACATGCATGGTATGTGCATGTTGGTATTTTGTTTTCTTGTTATCGGTGGCATGGTTTTCTGGGTTTCGACAGTGGTTTTCAGCCTTGCCTTACCATTTCCAGATAGATTTAGTGTGATGGGACTATTCTCAGTTTTGAGCTTTGGAATTGCCAGATGGTTTCAGAATCTAGGGCCGAGGTGGTCTTAGGAAAATAATCAAAGGACTTAGAATCCTTTAACCAATAATGGTGGATACATGGTAAATATTGAGGGTGGAGATAACAGAAATCCTCAAGGATGGTGAGGGAATCCATAGGCATTCCAAGCTCAGTTTGGTTTTGTGATTTAGAGACCAGTTTAGGTGCGATCATGTTATGGTGAGGGTGGAGGTGGTTTAAACTCTAGATTCCCTTGGTTGTTTCTGGATTGGTTTATCCATGAGATCCCACATTCATGCTTGGAATATGGCACGGGGGTGACCGACTGAAATAAATATTTGGTTCAGCCATGCCTATGGTCGGGTGGTATGTGGAAGTCCCAATCCTGGTTGGCTCTTGCATATATTTAATGAAATCTAAGTTCTCATGATTTGGTTTGTAAATTTACTTATTATTATGTGGATTTAATGTTTGTTCTCTTATTTTTTTTGTTATGGATATATTCTAGTTATAAGCATGGTCATGTGACCATTCTCAGTCATGGATATTTTTCATGTTTTTTTACTTGTAACTGGAAGAACATTGGATGCAAGACATAATTGATGTTAATACAGCTAATGTGAGAAGGTGGCGACCCTTCTTGTTAAGTCTCAGATGAGTTTTTAGTCCCTTATGTTCATACTTTTGCTCATGGCCTCTAGGTTGCATATATACCAAGTGTTTGAAGGAATGTCAGTCCTGGTTGGGGATGGTTAGGTCTAGTCCTAATGTCATTTTTTGTTGTACAACCATTGTCCTTATGTATTTTATGAATTATGGAAGTCACATGGATTTCTGGGTAGAGGCTTAGCCCTAACCCTGAAAAATAGCCTTAAATTCCATAGTCGTTGGAAAAACACTGGTAGGAAAAGTGCATTGTCGCACTCATCCAGGCTCATGGGAGCAATTGGAACCCACAGTTGCATGAATTCCTTGGCAAGACACTGAGTGGGGGTGAAACTCAGGGAAAATTTGAGTTGTCTAAGGGGATGGACTCCTAGACAGGTTGGAATATTCCTGGAGGGTCAGTGGCACCTGAGAAAAGTCAGTAAGGCCTGTTATGACGACTCTGTTTTCGTAAGGTCACCTAGGAGGTTGCATATTGTCATAGTATCCCCTCATATCATTTTTACCATGGGTAATATGGTGAAAATGGGTAGATATGAGGGGATGTGTCATTACATGGTGGTATTAGAGAATGTTGTGCTCTTCTTAGGTCATATCTGATACCATAGGGTGGTATTAGATCATGGTTTCACTCTCTTTGGGGAAATCCTGATGTTGTCAAGATTATGGTATGGTCATGCATGGTGGTGTATGCTGATATGTTGATTATATGAATATTCTTATGATTATACATGTACATTATAATGTGGACTGATCTTGTATATGAGATAAGCCTCCCCTGAACATCAATGAGGTATAGATTTGATTTTGGTATATATTTGGTTTATCTGATATGATACACTTACATGAAAAAGAGAATCAAGGACGACGAGAAAATTGGTAGACTATAATTCTCATGACTCCCTTTACAAATCAGTTGGACAACAAGGAGATGAGAATTCTCTTGGTATGGTAGATACATTGAGGAGCTTGAGTGAAGAGATTAGAAGTTGTAAGGAATATAATGAAAGGTTGGTTGAGGCTTAGGAAAGACTTGCAAGGGCTTAGGAAAACTAGAGAGAGTTTAATGCAACGATTCTTCAGAGCTTGTCATAATTACAGAAATAGGGATAGTTGAGGATCAATAAATAATAGGAAGAGATGGGACATAGTTAGAGGTGGTAGATCATTGGGCACACCTCACAGGAGGACTGGTATGTATGGCAATCGTTCTAGTTTCTCTTCTAGGAGACATCATTTTAGTCATCACCGTCTTCATCCTTACAGGAGGGTGAGTACTTTCCTGAGGAGTTTAATAAATTCAAGCCTCCTACATTTTATGGAGAGATGAAGAATTTAGAAGATGCAGAGGTATAATTGCTTGGGATGAATAAATTCTTCAGATTTCATAGCTATATATAGAAAATGAAAGCTAAGATATCCACTTTTAGTCTTAAAGGGAAGGAAAATATCTCATGGGAGGATGTGAAGAATGTCAAAGGTATTTAGGAAGAAGGCTCGACTTGGCATGAGTTCAAGAAATGGTTCACGGATAAGTACTTAGTGAAGAGGTACTATAATGATAGAGCTAAGGATTTTTATGAGCTGCATATGGGTTCTATGACAGATGATGAGCACACTAGAAAATTCTTGGTGTTGTTTGTAGAAAATCCTGTAGATTCACAAGCTCATGCAATTTACTAAAGCACATGACATGAATCTACTTCTAATTTTAACAAGAAAAATCCAATAGATTGATGATAACAATATGAATAAGAAGAAGATAAATCAATGGCACATGACACAAGATGTATCTATGGAAAACCACTACTCAAAGCCATGCTATATGTATTGCATATATCAGAAATATGAGTGAATATACAAAGCTTGTTCTAACTAGAACAATTCCGCACAAGTATGCTCAACTCTCTCATCTTAGAAGTTAGCTCAAGCTAAATACTTAGACTATTCTACAACTCTACAAGCCCCTAATCTCTCGCGTAATTCCTATGATGAAGAGATCGTATTTGAAGGGAATTCGTGCTTCCAAAACCATGCAATCCAAACATAGGATCAATCTTTGATGCATGCATGGTATTTAAACTCCAGTAAATAATACATAGTACACTATCCTTGCACTCTAGTCTCATATGGGTCTTTCTCAGAATCGACATGCATGAGCTTCTAATGGGAGAATATTCAGTTAACTTGAGTGACACTTGTGGATGCACTAATGCACCAACTGACTGTTAACTCTCTGTTAGTTCCACAAATAGTTTGGAACTAATTTAACTGAACTTAACTCATTAAACTGAGTGACCTAATTTCCAACTCAATTTAAACTCATATTAGACCCCTAAAACTTAGGGAGAACATATAGATGACTACAAAAAGTGTTCCAACTCAAAATTCCTAAGTTCATTTAGTTAATTTAACATAATTAACTATTTACAAGTTGCTATGAGAATAGAAATCGATTTTAATTCTCAGTTTAATTCAAGAACAAATTAAACTAGACTTTCTTCTTGTCATTTCTCAACACTCCCTCTCAATAAGAAAGGGATTATCAACTACCTCAATCCTGTCTCTGTGAAACTCAAATTTACATCTTGACAATGTCTTTATCAAAATGTCAGAATCTTGCTCCTCTGTGCGAAGGTACTCTAACAACATAATCCACATCAGTACACAATATATGGGATGATGATATCAAATATCAACATGTTTGGAACGATCATGAAAAACAGGACTGTTAGAGAGTTTAATAAAACTCTGATTATTGCAGTAAGTCATAGTTGTATCCATATATTGACTAAACAAACCAACCAGGATCTTCCTCACCTAGATGGCCTCACATGTTCCCTGACTTGCAACCATGTACTCTGCCTCTTCCGAATTGAGTACAATTGATCTATGTTTCCTGTTGTACCAAGAAACTACTGCTCACCCAATACTGAATATCCCTCCTATTGTTTTCTTCCTTTCAGATGGACTCCCTACCTAATCCACATCGGTGAAGCCTTGAAGCTTCACTCACTTTGTTCATTTGAACCATAATCCATACTAAGTAGTTCCCCTGAGGTATCTCAATACATTCTTTGTCGCCTTCCAATACAGCTTGGTAGGCCTAACCATCACTTGACTAAACTAGTTAACTGCATATCACATATCTAATTGTGTGTTCACCAAGTACATGAGTGAACCCACAAGCTACCTATAAATAGTAGCTTCCACTACTTCCCCTGAACTAGCATCCTCCTTCCTTCAGTTACCTACTAAAGGAGTCTCCATGGGTTTGTTGCTCTCCATGCAGAATCTCTTGAGTATCTCATTAGCATACTTTCCCTGAGACACAAACGACTCCCCATCTCCCTGCCATACCTCCACACCAAGAAAGTAGTGCATGAGCTCGATGTCATTCATCTAAAACTATATTTCAAAGTCCTCCTTGTAAGACTTGATCAGTTGATCATCATCTATCATTATGAGATCATCAACATAAATTACAATGATCAATTGTTTACCTTCCACCATTATGGGTATAGGTTCACATCCTCTTCACTCTTCGTGAAGCCCAACCCGGTGAAGTAGCTATCTATCCTAGTGTACTAAGCATGAGGTGCTTGCTTTAGGCCATACAATGCTCTCTTAAGCCGACACACATGAAAATCACAGTCAAAGGTTTCAAAACCTTGAGGCTACTCTATGTACACCTCTTCTTCAATCATGACATTAAGGAAGGATGTATTCACATCCATATGATGTATTTTCCAACCCATCTATGCTGATACTGCCAATATATATCTAATTGATGAGTACCTTGCAAAAGGAGAAAAGGTCTTATAATATTCAATCCCCTCTACTTTTGAAAAGCCACAAGCCACAAATCTAGCCTTATGATTCTCCACACCACCATATGTAGCTTTCTTTACCTTGGAAAGTCAACGGGAGACCACCCCTGAATTGTCCTCTGGTCTTGGGACCAAATCCTAAACACTGTTATGAACTATGGAGTCATACTCGTCCACCATGGCATTAACCTAAACTAGCTACTGCACTGCTTCTTGAAAGGAAGATGGCTCTGTCACAACACATTCGCCCATAAGAGCCATGTATCCAATGTAACTCTCAAGATACCTCCTCTACCTGTGTTGAGAAGTGGGTGCTCCCACATTTTTCCGTGCATCATCCAACAATTTGTTAGCCTCTCTAGTGCGCTTTCTTCCCTCTTTGGAAAAATCTGCATGAGTGTATGTCTCCACTCCCGGATCCTCTGCATGTGGCTACTCCACATCAATATGAGGCTCCTCATCCTTAGTAGCTAAAATCTTCTCTACTGCATGTAGTTCAAGCTCCCTCTCAAGGGAAAATGCATGGTCCTCTACTCAGTGAATCTGACACCCTTGCGAACCACTGTCATCTTGCTGGTTGGAAAGTACACCCAATAGTTGTGAAGTGTATTAGTGTACCCCAAAAATATCCCTAACTATGATGTAGGCTCAAGCTTCTTCTATGCATCTTTGGTCATATGGAAATATACCGATGACCCAAAAATCCTGAAGTGACCAACATCTAGCCTCTTATTGGAATAAGCCTCCTTTGATGTCTTCATCTCAAGTATCCAACGTGGGCTATGGTTCTAAACATAAACCACTGTGTTGGATGCCTCAGCCCACAAGTGTAGTGGTAGGCCCTAATCACACAACATCGCCCTTGCTGCCCCTACTATGCTTTTGTTCTTCCTCTCGGACACCCCATTATATTGAAGGTTATGGAGTGTCATCAACTCACGTTTAATCCCTTTTTCTACACAAAAATTATTAAACTCATTTGAGACATACTCACCATCTTTATCACTCCATAGGGCTTTAACCTTCTTGGCCAACTCTTTCTCCACTAATGCTTTAAACTCACAAATATTTATGAAAGTTTGATCCTTTTCTGCATGAAACATATCAAGCATTTATGAGAATAGTCATCAACAAATATAACTTAATAACTATGTTTTTCCATGGATGCTATTGAGAATGGTCCACACACATCAAAATGGACTCGATCTAGAATAACCTCTGCTCAACTTGCTGAAGCGTACCTTTGGGAAGACTGGTAGAGATTTGTTGCAATATCTTCAAAGCCCCATTATGAAAGTGGCCTAATTGCTTGTGCCACAACTTGCCAACATTTCGGCTCTGTACCCTTTCTGCTTTTGTGCTTAAATAAACACACTCCTCTACCTCTAGCTTATAGAGATTTTTTAACCAAATACCTATCTTGTTTACTTGATCCATGGCGATGTGTCAAAGGAATGCCTTTGTTGGGCCTCCATTTTGTCCATATTTTCACGATTTTACTGAATAATTATATGCCTGTACTAAGTGTCTATAATCATTATTATTCTTTTTATGCATTATTAAGTTATTGTGTAGAGGCATTTAGAGTTGACAGTTGTTGATCTATGAAATCTTCTTGTTTTGTTAATTTGAAGGGCATTTAATGTGAAAATGTCATTAATGTTAGGCTCTTTTGTGGGAAGTTCCAACATTCTTGTACCAGTAGTTATTGTCCCAGCTCTATCTGCACCAACATTCCTGCACCAATTTGTGCCTTCATACATTGACACATTTCTAGGGAAATATGAAAGAGTTTTTTGTTCAAGATGTTGTTTGAACACTTCCACATAAGTCAAGATACACCCAAGTTGTACGAATTCATATTTAGGGAATAATTAATGCCTCAGCCCTGAATTCACAGTAGTTTCTAGACTACCAACTTCCTCCTCATTTTTTGTGGAGGTGGAGGTGAATAGAGAAATTCGGGAACATGGGTTTTGGTCCCAGTATAGCAATTTGACTAAGCCTCAAATAGATTTCTAAAATTATTAATGGTATAAAGGTTAAGGAGACAATATTTCCAGAATTTTAGGGTCTCAGATTACACAAGTATCTAAACAGTTAGTTTCAGGCATGATTTTCAACGCAATGGAGTTAAACTATAAAATTTTGAGAAAGGTTATTGTTTTAAACATAAAAAAATAGGTTTCCTCAAACAAGTTTCCCAGATTCGTAATGGTTAAGAAGATATGAAGTGTTCTTTGGAGGTAGTTTGTTAAAAATACCAATTTTTCTAGAATTCTAGAAAACGCCTAGATTTGGAAAATCAAATATTCATTATTTCAATAGGGAAATGATTGTATTGATATTCTATTGATGAATATCAGTGGGGATTCAATCCCCGTGATTTTTTCTAAGGAAATTATCATGTATAAATATTGTAAAAGGAAGAAGTTACGTAGGTGTGAATGATGGCAGATTGTAGATTGTGAATCAAATTATTTGCAACGTGGAGGATCAATCTTGATTGTGCAGGGAAGGAGGAGTTGTGTGCCCAGTGGGATGATCGCTAGAGGGGACCACTCGAGCTAGTGCTACATCATTCTATAACTATGTAACAAGAATTCAAAATTGATATATTATGGCATTCGATTTATATTTTCAAGTTTTCTTTCTAAATCTGCTGGCACTATGATTTAATTACTGCAATGGAAATGAGCTAAGTGGTTGGGCGCACCAGCTAGTCTGTTGCCCCAAACTTCTTAGAATTTCCTTTGATGCATTTTATTTTGCATGGTGTGACTCTGACTAAATATATTTCTACAATTTCATTTCCATTTCTTCTTCCTCTCAGCCATTTGATTTTTTATTTCATTCCATTTCTTTGGAAATTTGAAGTCAATGATATAATTAAGAATTACTTATGACTAGAGGATATTATGGTTTACTAAGAATTCTGGTTCATTAAAATCATGACTGCCTTACAACTATTATTTTAAATGTGAAACTGATTCCTGCACTTTTAAGAGAAACATTCATTCTTGAAATTATAATAATTAAATTCTAGAATCGGCATAAGGAAAAATTATCATATTGTTTTATTGGCAAGTGAATTTCTCACAAGAATTATTGGAATGATTTAAGGTTAAAAATTTATATCCCTTCATGATAATTGATTGTCTATTCAGGCCGATATACCCAGTGTAGGAACAAGACATACTTCTAGTGCATGCACATCGTTTCAGTACATGAACATCGTTCCAGTGCAGGCACGCTGTTGCAGTGCAGGAACAATGGTTCAAGCCAGGAAGGAAAACTTGTAGCAAATAAAAATGCACACTTTCCTTAAACTTGAATATTGAATCATTTCCAGGGAAGCAATATAATTTAGATCTCTTTTAAAAGATTTCAATAGCTTCATTAGATTAATTGGAAAGAAGTTTCCTTATGTTTTATTTCATGCTTTTCATCCTTGCAACATAGCAGTAATATTTTAAGATGTTTTTGCATTCTTTATTTATTGAATCGCTTTGTTTTGAATGGGGCCTATATTCCCTTGTCCCCTAGATAACTGAGGAAGGCTTACTGTAGGAGTCAACTCAACCCAGAAGAGGAGCCAGAAGTAGATTCTCGAAGTGTGTTCACTTTCAAAAGTTCTTTTTCATTTTTCTTGGATGATGCTTCTTTTGAATTTCTTGCAAAAGCTTGGTTTCTATTTGACAGATCCCTGAGGTCATATTTTGGCATATATTGTGATATGACTCTAAGTTTACTTACCTAGATTGAAAAATCACATGTTGGTGTAAATCTTGCATTTATACTGCCCGAAATTTTGGCGCCGTTGTTGGGGAGGGTATGTAGGATAAGGCCTCAAAGATTTGTCATGCTTTTCCCTTTTAAATTCCTAGATTAACAAGATTCCCCTTTCTTTCTGAAGCATATTGGATGAAATTCCCAGAGAGATCACAAGCTAGGTTTTCCTTTCTGCAACTAAGTGATTTCCTTTACTGAAAAGTGTGATGCCTGATTTGTTTATTTTACTGTAATTTAGTTTTTATGAGTAATTTTTATTTTTGTAAAGTGTGATGCTTGATTTAATACAATTGAGTTTTTATGAGTAATTTCTTTTATTGCAACGTGTGAATTTTCTTTCTGGAATAGAGGTTATTTAATTTCCGCAAGTGTGATTTCCTTAGTTTACAATCTTGGTTTTTTCTTTTTACTGCAATTGATCTTTTGAGTTTTTCAAGTGCTAAAAGAACCCCCTGCTCTCAATCCAGGTACTCACAAGACTTTCCATATAGTATTAAAATTCTAGGAAGTGTGATGCGATTCAAAGAATGTTGGCTTGATGGTCCTTGACCCAAGTTTAGTGTTAAGTCAACGAAGCAAATCCCTACACTGCTAGCCCTTTCGACATCAATCTGCTGAGCACAGACTGAAGTCTCGCCAAAATCAGTATGGGGGGATGCAGGGACCAAGTTTCCACACCCTAAGATGGTTGTGATGTCATTTTTATACCCTAATCCTTCCTTCATGCCGACCTATAAGACATTTAGGGTTTATCAAATTACTTCTCTTATTTAGCTTTAAAACCTTCGCAAAGGCCTCCGATCATCATTCGCGGACCCTAACTAGTCAATTCAGATGCTTACGTGCCTCTGTAATTACCCTTACTTTTGTGTCTACCAAGATTAACTTAAGTATTAGTTAAATTCAACTTGTACTATGATTATCTTCATGTAAACAAATATTTTTACTTGTGTTCATATGACAAAGTAAAATACATAGAATTGCGCATTAATATAAAATTAAATCATAAATCTAGTATTCAACATAACATAATCATAAACATTCATAACAAAAGTAAATGGTCCATACATAGATTTCTCCAGAATAACTGTATTTATTGATGGTTCAAATCTCCAGTATAAACTCTAACCACCTTGCGCACATAGCTGCAGGGGTCTACACACTCAATTATGGACTTCTACCCTAGGCTTATGCACACTCAGCTGTAGAGTCTCTTCCTATGCTAAGACTCTTCGCTCTTAGCTCTCAATTGCCCCCAACTTACTCAGAGCTCTGGTTCAAATTTTTTTTTAGACTCTTCTAAGAATCCATTTTTGTACATTCCCATGGCCCACGAACCAAGTGCGGATCTCATCAAGCTGACACAAACTATCTAAACTAAGGGCAGAAACCCTTTTTTATTGTTTACATCTTCACGCTATGTGACCACAAAATGTAGAGAATTTACATTCTTTATACAAAACTTGGGCCTTTAGCCCCAAAATATGGGCTTTTAACCCCAAAATTGACCCTATGGGACCCGTTCCCAACAGGCCTCCAACACAAATCTGGTGACTCATTTGAAGTCACTCGGTCAATGTGGAGATCTTGTCGTGAAGACCTCCCAACTCCACTGCAAGCTCGATAGTACACTGCGTCGCTGCCTACTTAATTTTCTCGACCAGCTGCTCCATCGATGGCTTAGTGCTGTCTGCTTGTATTTTCTGCTGTGTCACCTACAGACTGGCCATTTTCCCTTCAATGGAGGTAGTGATTACATAGGATTCCTCTAGCCATGGCCCCAATCTGGCCTTCAATACTTCCTCCTTGCACTAAGCTGCATCCACCTATTCCTTTAAAGCCTTCACTTCTTGCAGCTTCTCCAACCTTTGCATGATGGTGATGGTGCGCGTCATCGTTTTGTCCTCATTGTACTTCTACTGCATCTCTCATGCTTCAGTTTCTAGTCTTTACATGTTGGGATCTTCCTACACATTGGCCACTACTTTGAGCGTCTTCTCAAAGAGCGCAATGCAATCCTTCACTGCGGTGTTAGTAGCTACAACAATAACTTTTATAGTGGTCCCAAACTACTCTCTGACTTCTGGCAGAGTTGAGGGTTGGGCCCTCAACTCAAGTTCCGTGATCTTAAGGTTCAATTGAAACTGAAACTTAGCCAACTCTATTCATGCTTTGCGCACACCTGTGGTGAGCTTCAGGACCCATGCGTTGACGGACTCATCTTCGGGGATGTTCAACTCTAGAATAATCTAACATGCCTCAGCCACCATAGTTGTTGTACGCTCATTATTTGCTGTGATCTTGTTAAGAAGATCAATTGCTGTTGATTTTTTGGCTAACATCTGTGCATTGTTCACCTTCTGCTCACTGATAACATTCAAAGTGTGTTGTTCCGGAGCTCGTATTTTCACAATCACACCATCCTGCAGGGTGTGAAAAGCTTCACTTGTAAGCATGGCCAAGTTTAAACCGACTTTTTTGATGGCGCTAACAATGGCCTTATCAGCCTTTGCTTCTGTGGTTAATGCTACATCTGGCAGTGTGACAACCCGGGGATCCATTGTACGGACCATCTCTACTGCGTCTGAGGTTACCAATGCCAAACTACTCGATGACGCGCTGCCCCACTCTACAGTGGTTTACACCTGAGTTGCCTAGATCTGTAGCTCACGTAGACCCATTCGAATGGCAACCAAGGGTTGTTTCTGCTACTGCTCAAACTATTGCAGTAGTTTTGCTGTCATGTCCCTCATTGTCACTGACATCATTCATATCACCATCTGTGAAGGTGATTGGGCTTAGGGACAATTTTTTGGCTTTGGACTTCTTTCGTGGCCCTACTTTCTCCTACTCCCTAGTGCGCTTAACTCGAAATGGAGTAGTCTCCGGGTCCATTCCTCCCTTCTCTGAGCGCTACTCATCCTCATCTGTCTGTGGAGAAGGTGACTTCTAACTCCTATCAGAGTCGCAGTCCTCCTCTTCCTCCTCCACTTCTTCCTATGTTTTGGCCATACGCTCTGCTATGGTTTTCTCGCCAACTTCCTTCCTTTGTATTTTAGCCAACTGTTCCATCATTAACTTGGCCTCTTCCTTCTTCTACTTCATGGTAGACTTACTAGTCCTAGGTGATAAGTCCGAGGCTTTGTGCCACTCTGCGGGCCAACACTCTAGAATCGTGGTGATTACATCATCCGTCGCTAGGTATGGAAGGTCATACCATTTCTGTGCGAGGTCCTTCCACACTCTGATTGACAGATAATGGAAGTTCACCTTGAACTCCACATACTTAGAAAACTTCTCAAAGACAGTTAGTGAGAGCCGCAACTTGTGGTTAATGGTGGTGTGGATGCTTGATTCCATGAGAATCCATAATATATTTTTATCCTTGATCCTTTGGGGATCCTTCATGGCCTAGAGCAAAGCGAACTTTGTTGCTTCTGGCATCTCCGATGCAATCGGGGGAAACTGACTGTCCTCTAGTAAGTTCCACTCAACCAGGACAATCGACAGCAACAACCATGAATAGTGAAAAGTTTTTCTTTGATCTTGCACTTCTTTGTAGTTCACAAGGAACTCACTATAGAGATAGCATGCCAGTTAAATTGTACGCACTTCACGCATTGGACTGCCAGAGATACCACCGATGCTAGCACTTCATCTGCGCGACACTTCCTCATAATTTTCCCTGCCAAAATCTGAGTGGCTATTTTAACCATAGGATTGGTTATGTTGGAGATGGAGTAGCCACGCGGCAAGCTTGAACTTGTCCTTCATTCATTTGGCGAGGTCCCTCTCACCCGACTTCTCACCAAATGCCATGATCGGGTTCAAACCTGAGTGTGGGAGCAAGGTGATCCAGTGGATCAACATGTCAGTGATTGGGATCGGATCTCCTAACCACAGGCACCCATTATGAGCCAAGCATAATGACTACTTGATCACTATCAAATTTATGGGCACACATTTGTAATGCAGCACCCATAGCAGGTTCAACAATCCTGCCTTCTCCACCCCTTTTATCCACTTTCTTGGCTCCAACGTGGTCACACCAGAGCCTTTATAGAAGGCACGGTGCATGAATGTATCAATTTCCATGTGGGAAAAGCACTCTATATCTGCTAAATCACAGTCCTCCAGATTGAAAAGTGGGATACACGCCAAGCGCGATCCTTCGAATGTGATTTTGTCTGGTAGAAACGGGGTAAAAAGTGTGAATTTGTTCTCATCGATGTCCTTTGGTACCTTCGCCTTGCCTCGATGGAGAGGGGTATATGGTGATAGATTGGAGATAGGGTTTTCCCGCTCAATGTCAATGTCTTATGTCCCCATGTCAACATATTCTACTCCCATAGTGATGTCCTCGATGTCCTCATCAGGTTCTAGGTCTAATACCTTGGCCTTCTACTGTGGAGTAGCATTTTCTTTCTTCTGGTGTTTCCTTCACGACTCAAGCACCGTCTGTGTTTCTTTCTACTTATCCTTCTTCATCTTGGGACATTCTTTAGGTGGCGTAGGTCTTGGCCTAGGTGACCTTGGTGATTTGGGTACTTCTGTAGGTACCTCTACACTCGCTACCTTCATGGGAGCTCCCTTAATTTCCATTTCTTCTCCAACACTTGCAGTCTCCATGGGCGTTGATATGATGCTAGTTAAAAGCTCCTGGGTTTCCTTCAAAAATTTCTCAATCAATGAACTCGCTTCCAAAGCCTTGAAATAATCAAGGTTCATGTGCACTTGATATCTCAACACCTCAATTCTAAAAATGGCAAGTGTTTTTCATTGGTTTTCCATCTGTAATTTATAGGAAATTTCAAATTTGAATCTAATCGTTCCCCCCAAAATCAGTTCATAAATGCTAGAGCGACGACAGATTTTCAAATATCTTGCTCTTACATTTCGACTTAATTGCCACTCACCGCTCCATTTAGCCATTTCCCCACTATCAAATCATGAATAGTGATCATAACAGTCACTTTTCGGTTGCCCTGTGTGGTCTCTCCTTTAATAGCACAACTCCTCTTACGCTTCTGCTGACACTGTAACAATCCTCCATTCTGCACAGTACCCCAATCACGCAACTCTACAACCCAGGCAATGTAGTTTATAGTCCTGTGCCTCCTTTCAGTTACCTGGAGTGCTAAGACTATGCTTCCACCATGTAGTCATCTGGTCGGATCCCTAGTGTTTGGCTTCAATCGACTACCATTCACCCTCCCTGGGAATGGTTCTCCATTCAACGTTACTAACTGAACTCCTCCACCATTGGTAATCTCCTTGATTACATAGGTACCTAGCCAATGCATCTGAAATTTTCCTAGAAATTTATCAAACTTGTTGTCATATAATAACACTAAATCATTTACCTTGAAGGTGCACAGTTTGATGTGTTGATCATGCCATGACTTTTCACGTTCCTTTTGAACTTGTTGATGGAATCTAGCTAGAAACCTATCTTCTTCTAGATCTGCAAGCTATGCAAGCCTTTCTTCCATGGCTCAATGATCCGCCATTCCTATGAATGCCACTATACACAGACTAGGTACAATGTATTCCATTGGCATCATGGCTTCAACAACATAAACCAGCCTGAAAGGCGTTTGTCTAGTCAACTTATTACAAGTTTCTCTTCAAGCCCATAGCACCGTGGGTATGCACACATCCCAGTCATTTATTTGTGTATTACAAACCTTCATCAACATGTTTTCCAGTATCTTATTAAACACTTCTATCGTTTCATTAGCATGTGGGTCATATGGCGTGCTCTTGTGATGGTAAACTTGAAATTCCTTCGTCATCGCACTGATCGTCTCATTAAGGAAATGTGTATCGTTATCGGTCATTGAAATTTTTGGACAACCAAACCTTGTCAGCATGTAATCAAAGATGAATTTTTCGGTTGTCACACTTTTACAGTCCTTCATAGGTTGCGCCTACACCCATCTGGTTAAATACTGAGTCATGGTGATGATGTACTGTGCACTCGTCTTCTTTCCTGGAGGCTGAATTGGTCCCACAAATTCAATAGCCCATTAAATCTCGAAGGGATGTAACAATATCTGTAGAATCATTCGTAGATCATTCCTTTGCGAGAGTCTGTGAGTCCTTTTGCATGCATCACATTCCCTACAATACACCTTTGAATCCTTATGCAGTTTCGGCCACCACAACCTAACACGTAGAATCTTTTGTGCTATTGGTTTACCCACATAATGTCCTCCTGTGTCTCCTCCATGAGCCTCAATGAGGATACTATTTCATTCAAATTCTGGCACATAATGTCCCAATATTTCATATGATCCCATTTTATACAAGTGTCTTGCAATGACAGAAAAGTCTGCCGCACACACCACCAATTCCTTCTTGTATTAGCTAGTATATCCTTATTGAGTCATTCCCATCATTAGGAAGTGTATAATATATTCAAAGTGATTGTCCATGAAATGCATCGCAAAAATCTGCGTGTTAGGTAGTCCTTCCTCCAAATTAGTAGGTTCCTCTCCTATTTCAATGCGCGACAGATGATCTGGTTCAACATTCAAGCATACTAGTTTCACAATAAATTCAGAAACATATTCTTGAAACGACAACAACCATTTGCATATTCCCCCCCCAACATAGGCTCATTCACCAAGTATTTCAATGCAAAGTGGTCTGTATACACATTAAAGTGTCTGCCTATCAAGTAGTGCCTAAAGTTTTGGAGTGTGTATACCATAGCTAGACCTTCGTGCTTTGTCGTTGAATAATTCTTCTCAGCTTTAGATAGCTTCCTACTTGCGAATGCTATGGGATGATCCAATTCTCCCTCACCAGCTTGTGTTAGTACTGCTCCCAGGACAATACATGACGCATCCACATGCACATGAAATTCCTTCTTCTAATCTGGGAACACTAGGATTGGCGCGATGACCATTTTCTCTTTAAGCACACCCAAGCTCTTCTAACATTCCTCATTCCAGAAGAATGTAGCATCCTTTTTTAATATTTTCTCCATTGGTACAATGATCTGTGCATAGCTTTTGATGAACTCTCTATACTACCCAGTATGCCCCAACATTGCACGCAACTGTTTCACACTTCTTGGTGCCTCTAAATTGATTATAACTGAAATCTTCATGGGGTATTCCATCAAGCCTTGTCTGCATACCACGTGACCTAACAAGATCCAAAAAGGGACGCAGAACAAAAATTTCTTTAGATTGAGTGCAAACTGGTACCTCCAACATGTATCTAGCATCAAGCGCAGACTTGCTACGTGGCGCTTTACCAGTTCAAACACTGTCCATTGTCAAAGTATACCTCCATAAATTTGTAAATGAAATCCTTTAACACTGTAATGACTATGCGTGAGAATATTGTCGATGCTTTCTTCAGCCCAAAAGGCATCACCATATACTAGAAGCATCCCCATTCAGTCGTGAAGGTCATCTTACTCTTATCCTCCAACATGATATTGATCTGATGGTATCCTGAGAACCCATTAGTAAAAAAATATGCTTCTTGGCTGCCAACATTATCCAGCACCTAATCGGTGAATGGAGTTGGGAAGGGATCATGCACACATGCATCATTCAACTTCCTGAGATCTAGCATATATGTATCTCATCCTTCTCTTTCTTGTGTTGAACTACCATTGGGATTACCTAATTAGACTCCTCGGCTGGTTCAATGATGCCCATTGCAAGCACTTTATCCAACTCCAAATGGACCCTTTCTTTATACTTCGTATTGAGGTGGTAAGGTCTTTGCTTAATTGGGTTCATGTTTGGTTTTAGAGTGATCTTCATGACACCCAAGTCCCCTATTATCCATTTTAGATCTGAAAACTTCATGGGGAACAGAGACTGATATTCAGGGAGTAGTTTAGAAACCTTATCTACTATCGCGTTATCCTAGTAGTCCCCAATCTTTGTAAAATTTGGCTTTGCCTCCGTGCCAATGTTCACCTATCTAGTTTCAAGCAGCTCGGTTATGTCTGGGTTCTCTAGTTGCGGTCCTTCAACTTCATGCTGACCTTCAGTCTCTGGGATATTAACCTTCCTTGAGTCTTCATCTTCTTCTTTCACTGTTACATTATAGCACTCCAATGCGTGGCTCAGTTGGGTAGTACAATAAGGTTGAATCAAATCTAGAGGATCCTACAGTATCCTGAAGATTGTTTCCTTAACTTCCTACAATGCTTCATCGATACCTTCAGACCCATCCTCAAAGCTAAACTTCATAAAAAATCCTTGGCACAAAAAGTTAGGGTCCCACCCTAACCCCCTTATCTATGTAATGGGACCACGTCATAGTTAAGAGTCAATAAAGCCCATATTAATAATTGTAAGTGGTTAATCCGCAATTAATAAAGGAACCACAGTTAGTTGCAAATGGGCCGACGGTATTAGTAATAAGCGATATTGACCCGTGGTATTACTTGTAGGAGTCATATATAAAGGATAGTAACTCCCTGTGAGGAGCATCGTGTCTTATTTTTGTAATCGAGCTCTGCTCTATTGGAGGTTGCCCCCTCGAAGAGGCAAGTGAACATTACTCTCTGAATAATAAAATCATTGCTATTCTGTGTTCTGGGTATCTTTTCTTCGCATATTCTGTGTTCTGGGTCTCTTTCTTCGCATATTCTGTATTTGGGTATCATTTGCAGGTTAAGAGCATAACAAGTGGTATCAGAGCACTTTCCAGGGCCAGTGGGATCTCCATTTCATAGCAATTTTTTTTTTTGCTCGAGACGTGTTCCGATGTCTTTAAACCACGGGATCTGTCGTTGAGCGCATAAATCTGTGGATTTGGGGAGGCATGCACACAGGAAATACAAGAGGTGGTCATGTCTGTTGGACTCCCTTGTAACCCCTGTGGGTACCCCTTTGAGTAGTAGCGCATTAGACAGAACCGCGCATGAACTATCTTCCACGTACCCTCTGGGTATATCGGAAGCCCCATAGGCTCCCTGAAAACCTCGCCATAGATAAACCAGTGACCGTCTTGCGGCTACAGTACACCGAGAACAGAACTCGGAGAGATTACTCGCCCGTACGATAGGGTAGTTGGGTGGTACGTCTAAGGGTACAGTCGACCCTCCTTAGTTAGAGCCCTGAAACATTGGGTCGAGTACTACTACCAGACCCTTATGTATATTGTGATCTGTAGCACCTGACACTCCTCAAGACCCTAGTTCCTTTTCCTTTTAAGCATCATCTCTTCCAGATCCGCTTGAGCAAAGGAGTGCAGCAGCAGCAGACATCGGTCCCAACAGCCAGTTCTCTCAGATCCAGCAGACCAGAAGCGTTGTGCAGGGTTCCTATACCACGGTATAATTGTCGCAGGACTTTTGGCCGCATTGACATTTTCAGGATTTGGCGACTGCAGTATTGATATAGCCCATTAAAATCAGGATGACGAGCTGAGCATGGTGGTACCACTCAATTAATTGGGAAAAAATTTTTTTGGCGGTCCCAATTTTTCATCACGACGGTGTATGGTAGCAACTAGAGCTCAAGCGATGGCCAATGAAAGGATGGACAAACTGGAGGAAACAGTGAACAAAATCCACACTCAGCTGGACAAACTAGATCTAGATAATATGACCTCCCTACTTACAGGAATGAGTCTCCAGCTAGAGAAATTGCAAGGAAAAGGCAAGGAGGATTTGATGTCAAACGGCAAGGAGCAAGCCCACGAGGAGGGGTATAATGGCTATGAAGGCATTTACGGTGAATCTAGCCACTCTCCTCACGTCTGGCACACCCATCCACCACCCAATCAGCGACTTCCTAAGTTGGATATGCATAAATTTGACGGTTCTCACCCAGCAGCATGGCTAGCACAAATGGACCAGTATTTCAAATTGAATTAGATCCTAGATGATGCGACTAAGCTTGTGTTGGGGAGCATGTACTTCGACAATGAACAGTGGCAATGGTGGGAATGGCATCAGCGCTCCAATGGATATTTTAGGACTTGGGCCCAATTTACCAAAGCTCTTAAAGATCGCTTTGAACAAGAAGACTCTTATTTGGGTCGTCTCACTAAGCTCAGACAAACTGGTACAGTCGAGGAATATATTAATGCTTTTGAAAGCTTAGCTTTCCGCACTAAGGGTCTCACAGATGAGTTCTACATGGAATGTTTTATCAGCAGTCTTAAAGAAGCCATCAGAGCTCAAGCGCTACTTCAC
>APFE031370418.1:23271-52621 GCA_000404065.3 Pinus taeda
TTTCTTATGGAATGAGGAAGCACAATAGGCCTTTACAGCTCTAAAAAATGCCATGTGTTCCACTCCAGTTTTAGCACTCCCTGACTTCACCAAATCTTTCGTCATTGAATGTGATGCTTCAGGAACAGGTATTGGGGCATTTTTAATGCAGGAAGGGAGACCGTTGGCCTTCACAAGCCAGCAACTCAGTGGGAAGAATCAGGGCCAATCTACATACGAGAAGGAAATGATGGCCATCTTACATGCAGTTGACACCTGGCGACATTATTTATTGGGCGACATTTCCAAATCCGCACAGATCATCACAGTCTTAAATATTTTTTGGAGCAACGCCTATCCTCCCCACAACAAAATAAATGGCTAGCCAAAATGCTAGGATATGATTATGAGATCATTTACAAGAAAAGGAAAGACAATAGGGTAGCAGATGCACTATCTTGCCAATTAGGAGGAAAGTACCCTGCTAGTTATTTCCCTCCCCATTCCAGAATGGATTGAAGAAGCGCGCAGGGAATGGTTTTCACACCCCGGGCTCTCCCAACTGATTTCTCAATTGCAGGCAGATCCAAATTCCACCAAAGGCTATTCGTGGCAGGATGATATTCTTCGCTACAAGGAAAGAGTTGTAATATCACCAACATCCACCTTCAAAAGTCACATTTTTGCAGAATTGCACTCATCTCCCATTACAGGACATTCGGGCTTTCAGAAGACGTATGCTCGCACCAGAAGATCATTTTTCTGGACAGGCATGAAAAAGGAAATCCTTACCTTCGTAACCGAATGCGAGGTCTGTCAACGCCACAAAGGGGAAACAGTCAACACACCAGGCACCTTACAACCATTGCCCATTCCGGCATCCATTTGGACCGAAGTTTCTATGGATTTCAGTACAGGTCTTCCAAAGTCAGGGAACAAGTCAGTCATCATGGTGGTTGTGGACCGATTGTCGAAGTATGCTCATTTTTGCGCTCTCCCCCACCCGTTTACACCCACCTTGGTTGCTCAAACTTTCATGGATCAGATCTTCAAATTGCATGGCATGCCCAATTCTATTGTGTCCGACCGCGATCCGATCTTCACCAGCAATTTTTGGCAGGAACTCTTCAGAATACAAGGCACTCAACTAAAAGTCAGTACTTCCTACCATCCGCAAATAGATGGTCAAACTGAAGCAGTCAACAAATGTCTAGAAACCTACCTTAGGTGTTTTACTTCAGAAAAACAACACCTTTGGGTACAGTGGCTACCTCTGGCAGAATGGTGGTATAACACCAACTATCATGCCACCACCAAAATGACTCCATATGAAGCAGTATATGGTCAACTCTCGCCTTCACCTACTTCATATCTCAAGGGCTGCTCAAAAGTACAGGCAGTGGATCAACTCCTACAACACCGCGCAACTATGCTAGCTCATCTTCGAGAGAATCTTCACCAAGCTCAGAACCGCATGAAGCAACAGGTAGACCAGCATCGCTCAGAGCGCCAATTTCAAGAAGGGGATCAGGTCTTTTTACGGCTCCAACCATATAAGCAAACATCACTCAAAGATAAAGGATGTCAGAAACTCTCTCCAAAATTCTACGGACCATATCAAGTACTTCAATGCATTGGAGAAGTGGCCTACAAGTTGGCTTTGCCACCTACTGCAAAAATCCATCCAGTTTTTCATGTCTCATGCCTCAAGAAAGTGATTGGGAATAATTGTAGAATTCAGACTAATCTACCGGAATTGGACGAAGAAGGATCCATCTGGCTTCAACCGGAACAGGTCCTCGACACACGAGTCAAGAAACTGCGCGGCTGCATGATTATGGAAGTCCTAGTCAAATGGAAAGACACCTCTCCAGAAGATGCAACTTGGGAAGCAACCACTATTCTGCAGCAGTTTCCGCAGCTTCAGCCTTGAGGACAAGGCTAGTCTTAAGGGGGTGGGCATGTTAGGGTCCCACCCTAACCCTCTTATCTATGTAATGGGACCACGTCATAGTTAAGAGTCAATAAAGCCCATATTAATAATTGTAAGTGGTTAATCCGCAATTAATAAAGGAACCACAGTTAGTTGCAAATGGCCCGTAGTATTAGATAGATGGTATTAGTAATAAGCGGTATTGACCCGTGGTATTACTCGTAGGAGTCATATATAAAGGATAGTAACTCCCTATGAGGAGCATCGTGTCTTATTTTTGTAATCGAGCTCTGCTCTATTGGAGGTTGCCCCCTCAAAGAGGCAAGTGAACATTTCTCTCTGAATAATAAATTCATTGCCATTCTGTGTTCTCGGTCTCTTTTCTTCGCATATTCTGTATTTGGGTATCTTTTGCAGGTTAAGAAGCATAACACAAAACATCACATTTTTCAGTTCCATGGCGGAGTTCTATCTCCAAGTACCAATTCATCGATATAACATCCAAGGTATGACAAAACAGATAGACCCACTCCAGCTGAGGCTTCACTCCATACTCTTCAGTCCATTTGGCCAAATGGTTGTACGGATCATTTCTCCCATCATAATTTTCTGTTAGCTGCACTTGTGGGTGACCAAACCGCACTCTCATCATTTTTCTGTATATGCGCCAATCATCAAAATTGTCCTTATGTGTGCCCCACCATCTTGAAGGTGTAGCACGTAGCACCCAATCCAGGGCCTAGAAGTGATGCTTCTCTGGAACTTCTCTCTCAAATGTATCAAAAAAGCGATCAACATCAGTTAAACCATCATAGTAATGCAGATTTCTTACCTCTGATGATACACAACACAATGACTTGGTCATCATATTACAACGCAGTGTAAATACTTCATGTAGTCAATTCTACAAGTGCTCCATTTCTTCATTTGAATCTGATGTCCAGGAACTCTTGAGGCCTTGTTGTACCTTAAGAAACAAATTTCTTGGCTATAGAGAAATTGTGCTTGAGACATTAATAATTATTGTTTGTTGTCACTTATTTGTCACTTTAGTGTTTGTTGTATTCTCAAATGAAGGATCTGGAAAACTTGGTCTTTAGCCCTTAATACATGGATGACCAGAACATCTTAGAATGCCATTTGTTGCTAGATATAAATGATGAATGAAGAAAATTTGAAGGAGAAGTTAAAGATAATATGCTGCTTAACGCAGAACCTAATATCTGTCACTTAGAAGAATTATGAAAATAAGAACTGAATCATAGAAAATATGTTGCTTAACACAGAAACTACTATCTGCGACCCTTGGAGAATTTAAAAATAATATGTTTCCTTACACAAAAACTATTATCTATAACTTAGAAAGGAAGGTGAAAATTTTAAGTATAGGAGCACGTTTTTAAGGAATTTTAACTTTATTTACATAAGCAAATAAAGACCTACAACTTCATTACTATACTTGAAAGAAAAAAACATAAGATGAGATATGACAAAGAAGGTTACAAAATTATACCCAACAATTCATGGAAACTTCTATTTCTTTCATAAATCAACAATTATCAGGAATACAGTGGCCTAGTCTTTGGGTTCTCCAAAATTCCAACCCCTTCTTTGTAAATTTTCATCTTTTTGTACATTGTGGAACAGTTGTTGATTTCTGAAACTGGCCAAATTATTTAAATGCTTCTCTAACTATATGAAGTAAAAACTATTATAGAATTTTACAAAGGGTAAAATACACCTCCAAGAACATAAAATAACAGAAAATAACTGAACATAGAAGATGCCTATGACTGCTGACTTTTCAACTTTTTTAATCCGCTAATGAATTCCTCTGTATATGCCTTAATCTAATTTAATCATAATGAATTGTGCTTGACTTGTACAAACCTAGGCTTATGCATGTATCATATACATTTAAATTGGCCAAAACACCAAGAAACCCAACTAATTGCTTTTTCTTCAAATCCAACTTTAACATTGATTCTTTCCCTTACACAGTGAAATCAACGCAACCTTTGATTATTATGGAACTCAAAAATAATTAATTCTGCTTCATAAATCCATCAAATCTGCTTCATATCACAAATCACAATCGGCGCTTTCCAGTGATATATCAATACAAAACTTAATGATATGCGATAAATGGATGTGACGGGAGAATTAAACATAATATATGTAATATCGGGTCCAGCCATCGCAATCGCAATTGGCGGATGAACCAACACATATGAATAAGACGCTTTGTGGACCTACCGGAGTTATTAAATGCAATATATATATCTTTGGATTTGAAACCCATCACAATCACAATCGGTGCTTTCAATTGGTGTATTAACCCAAACCTTAACAATCTGCGATATGGCAGACCCGCCGGAAGTATAAAACATAGCATAAATAATATTGGGTCTAGATCGTCGTCGCAAATCGCAATCAGCATAAGTCATATACATATATAAATGTTATGTGATGACCACGGACCCAATGGGAGAATTAAACATAATATATGTAATATCGGGTTCGACCTATCGCAAATCACAATCCTTCGATTAATGTTATTAACCCTTTGATTATGCTTTATGTCGCATATATATATCCAAGTTCCACTTATAATTGGGCTTAACTCATAACCCTTCATATCGGTGCTATATTTATATCATAAACATTTATAATAGAAATACATATAAAAATGCATAATCATACCTTTTTCCACCTTTTCCGAGGCCTTTGCACAGTTTTCAAGATACACCTTTATTGCAATTGAGAATCGGTGATTCCTGTGGTAATAATTCATATAACTTCCTGCTGCACTTTTCGCGATTGTGATCTAATCGCATCACTAACACACACACACACACACACACACACACACACACACACACACACATATATATAATGAGACCTGCTCCATATAACTATTTATATTGCGATTTTCCTTGATCACATGGGCCGATTCTATAACAATTGTTTCCCTTGTGATTCTAATATATAATAAATAAAATGCTTCATTTCTTTTAGAATTTGTGGATAAGAGAGCCTCATTAAGGTTGAACCCGTGCAATGACTTTTAGACCACACATTGTGATAAAAATGAAAAATAATCTTAAACACAATATAAGCCACAGCAGGTCCCATGAAATACGTCCATCTATTGTCATATTCACCCAATTCTAATCTCGCGCTGTTACCTTGTAAATCTGGTCCAAATCGCCATCACTTTCATAATTGCGGACTGGTTCAGTATAGCATGGTCCTTCTACAAGGTCTAGGGGCACTACTACATGGAGTGATTTCTTCTTAAATATCATCTTCTGCTTCTTTAGATTGATTAACCCATTCATGTCAGTGGCCTAATCGATCCCAAGGAGTGCAAGGTAGGGATTGTTGTCATCCACAATCTCTATTACTTCAAAATCAGCTGGTGCGCTCGCACGTTCAATATTACCCGTTACCCCCTACAACCTCCCCACTGGGATGATTTTATGCTGATTCGCCATCTTTAACTAAATCGAAGACCATTATAACACAAGTTTTCGCATTATCTCCCATGTTTTTTTCGGAAAAACATTTGCGTCCGACCCCAAATAAAAAATAACTTGATCCATCTCATATTTGCCTATCTGCACAATAAGCCTCATCTAACGCCCCCTTCTCTTCTTATGCCTGTCAATATTTTTGACTATGCATGGTCTGTCAGTAGTGTTTTCCTTCCCAACACACCTATTGATCAACTCCTGTAGTCCCTTCACAGCCTTGATATCACGTAGCAGTTTCATGCAAGTCTCGAAAAATGTGGTAATCATGGATGGGTCCATTTCTTCAGCTGGCTTCTCCTAACTCCCTAAGGTAGAGGCCTCAAAGAAACTTTTCTTTACTTCCATAAATGTTTCTTTTGTGCATTCTAGATCAAAACTGGTGTCCTTTTCTGGCGCTTTGTGGATTCACTCACCTTCTTTAGGTTGTTTCCCTTTATCTTCACCAGTCATTGCCCCACTCTACAACACAATATTTACCTCAGGATCTTCCTCACGAGGCTTAGCCCTCATCATCTGTAGGTTCTGAGTTGGCTGCTGAGGCTACGCCCCCTTCTCTCATATCTTAGCCAACAATATAGGGAAATCCTCCATTGCATGGTCAAACTGAGTACAATAGTGGCATGATAGACATGTCAGAATCAAGCAGTCTCGCACGTAGTGTCCTGGTCCTCCTCCACCTCGGCCTCATTCACGCCCCTGATACTCACCTTGCGCACCTCTAGCACCTTGGTCCAGAGGCCATGTTTCTTCCTGCATCCTGTATGTAGGTGTCTTGTCGATCGTTAATTTGTAACTTCGGCAATTACGCTCATCATGACCCACTGATTGACAAAAGTTGTAGAAGAGATGTTGTCGTGTCTGTACGCATTTTTGCAGCAAATTGAAATTGTCTATCGCATGTTTCCTAGCTACCTGACAGATATCACACCATAGCACGGGCCATGTACTTGGCCCTACTGCAGCTTCTGGCATCAGACACATTGGTCCCCCTGTTGCAACATAATTTGTGAAAACTAGACAATGATCTTTGTCATTCCCCTAGATTTTTCACTTTAGGCACCAAACTTCTTTGCACGCCTCGGGCCAAGCTGTTCTATCTTTCTTCAGACTCTACATTTCGAGGCAAAGGTTCTGCAACTGCACGTGAATTTGTTGAACCCCCAGATTAGCATCTTGCATTGGCAGCTCATGCAATCTCATCATGATTTCCTAAGAATCCACCTAGGTCCAAATGTTCTGTTGTGATATCGCAACCCTTAGATGAGGTAGGAGCAAGGCCACAAACCATTTGCAGTGTTGCCCATCAGTCAGATTCATGGTAGCCTCATGTATCGTACACTTAAATCTCTAATCCAAATCCCAGGGTGTCTCACCAGGCTTCATCATGATTTGTTTGAATCACAAAATTGACTACACTTTAGACTTAGGTCTACTAAATTCCTTATTCAACGCAGTTTGGATATCTGCCAATGCAGACATCAGGTTATCAGTGTAGTACTTAATGTACCACGTTAGTGTGCAGTCCTATAAAGCACTAACTAATGTTTCTTTCTTCATTTGATCATTCGTGATACCTTGAGCTTCCCATACAACCTTCGTAACAAACCAAAACTAGACCAAATCTTCATTTCCCATGCCCTTGAACACATGTAGCTATATAGAGTTTGCCATATTGAATGCTGGTGGAGGTGGTGGTGGTGTAGGTGAAGCCATATGCAGTAGAGGTGAAAATGGAGGTGGTGTGGGTGGATGAGGTATTCACTGGAACCCTTACTTTATCAACTGAACAATGCTCTACGGAGATGCTTGTGCTGCTTACTCGTCGTCACTCAGAAGGGGTTCAATTAATGGGCTATATTCAAGGCATATGCTCCCATTATTCTTGAATGTCCTTCCATTTCATGTAGCCCCAAATATCAAGGTAGCTACATAACCCTCTTTTCACATAAGAGCATCTTAATCCAAGTATTTTAATGATTTTAAATACTTACCTCGTCGTCCCTTGAAGAAGCGGTGCTCTGCTTCACTTTAACTGACCGAGGTAGACCACGAATGTTTTCACGAACCCTCCTATGATACGATTGAGCTAATGATCGACATCGTGCATGATCTTATCTTCAGAGGTTTCAAATCTCCACACTAACTCCGAGGTCCAAACTATTGGACCATCAAGCCTCCACCTTCCTTCGTCGTTTGCTAATTTTGTGATCCACTTGTACAAATCGACCAGGAAGGAAAAGAAGAAGATCTCATGTACTTCTATGTACAAGTATTTATCCAACCACTGATCTTTCGTCAATCACGGATTCCTGTTTTCTTGCGCCCTGAATTCATTGATCATTATATCCTACTAGTCTTCGATCTCTTTCCTAGTTGGATTCTAATGATGAGGCATCACACATCTTGTTATGCAGATCTCGGTCCCAGAAATGTAACCATTTGTTGGCTTGATGGGCCCTGACCTAGGTTCAGCATTAAGTCAACCAAGAAAATCCCTACACTACTATCCCTTTCGGCATCAATCTGCAGAGTGCGGACTGAAGTCTCACCTGCAACAGCATGGGGGGAAGTAGGAACCAAGTTTCTGCACCCTGAGATGGTTATGATGTCAGTTTTATACCCTAACTCTTCCTTCGCGCCGACCTATAAGCCCTTTAGGCCTTATCAAAGTACTTCTCTTATTTGGCATTAAAACCTTCACGAAAGCCTCTGATTGTCCTTCATGGACCCTAACTTGTCAATATAGATGCTTACGTGCCTCTATAATTACCCTTACTTCTATGTCTACTTAGATTAACTTAAGTATTAGTTAACTTCAACTTGTATTATGATTATCTTCACGTACAAATATATTCTTACTTGCGTTCATATGACAAAGTAAAACACACATCAATATAACATTAAATCATAAATCTAGTATTCAACATAACATAATTGTAAACATTCATAACATAAATAAAATGGTCCATCTCTCTTTATTGATGGTTCAGATCTCCAGTACAGAATCTAACTACCCTGCACACACAACTGTAGGGGTCCGGACACTCAGCTGCGGACTTCTACCCTAAACCTTTGTGCACTCAGCTGCAAAGCCTCTTCCTATGCTAAGACTCTTCACTCTTAGCTCTCAATTTGCCCCAACTTACTTAGAACTCTACTTCAAAACTTTTGTTAGACTCTTCTAAGACTCCATTTTTATACATTCCCATGGCCTGTGGACCAAGGGAAGATATCATCAAGCTGACACAAACTATCTAAAATAAGGGCGGAAACTGTTTTTGACAATTTACATATTCACGCTCCACTACCACAAAATGTGGAGAATTTACATTATTTATACAAAACTTGGGGCTTTAGCCCCAAAACTTGGGCTTTTAACCCCAAAATTAACCCCAGGGGACCTGTTCCCAACAAATAACTATCTCAAATTCTGGCAGAAGCTGGGGTCTCTGCTTCATAGAAAGAACACATCTTGGCATCAATTAGAAATCATTATACTCCTATTCAAGAAGAGAATAATGAAGAACCAAAAGATATTACTAGGGAGACCAAGAAGCTATGGATCATGCTTGATGAGGAGAAGTCATCAAAAGTAGAGATTAAAGAACACCAACTTGATCCAGCCTGCACTTTAGAGGATGAACAAAGAAATTTGGAGGATTTGCATGACATACCAGATGTTGCCCATGAATCAAATGACCAAGAGTATATGGATCCCATAGAATCTTGGTTTCAGATAACTGTCAATATTCATCCCTCCCTTATCATTCAACAATTTGTAACATCACATCAGTTAATGTAGCCGGTACTTCATGTTTTGGTATTTTCTCACATATACTTTCTAAATTTGAACATGAATATGATTATCCCCTTGTTGTGCACTTGCTTGTACTAGAACTCCTCCGATACTTAAAAGGGAATCTTCTGCTTCTTAAGGTAGAGTAGGGTAGAATAATAAAGAAATTTCATGAATAAAGATGTTACAACAATGCAATTTGGGTTTTGTCTTTCAAAGCATAGCCACTAAAACTACTTTTGGTCTGCATCCATTTTTAACACACACATTTGTGACAAATCGTGTTGAGTATGATTCACTCTAATAACTCATGATTTTGCAAGAGTAACTATGATCAACCAATCTAATGAAGTTTCCATCTGAGATATATATTTTCAGTTTCCCTTAGAAGGTACTATTGGAGAACCCCCTATGGTGGACCACTCTTGTAAAGACCATAATAAGTTATTCATGAGAACACTAACATTATTAACTTAAATAATCTTTCATTCATTATCTGGGATATTGTTAATAAGTATTTAGGGTAGAGGAACTAGCCAGTAATGATTAGTCATTAAAAAATTTTCACGCCATCCCGTACTCTTAAGGAGTAGATCTACCTCTCCACTTATTAAGCAACTTTTGAAGTTAAGTACAATAAAAAATTTCAAAATATTTAGTGGAGGATAGGAGGTCTCGTGATGAGCTGACCTATCATGATCATGAGACCTAACATGCATGACATTATTGCTGCTGGTCACCAAGCTAGAGTAATGGATTTCACCAGAAAAGATGGAAGACAGGAGGTCTGATCACGAGCCGACTTGTTCATCAATGTTACTTTTTGTGAGTGGCACTGCCATCAGCTGGTTACCAAGCTCGGACAATTGCCTTCATCTAAAAGTCAAATAAGCTAACTCTGAATCTATATCTAGTAAGTGGGACACAGGCATTTCCCTGGGTCAAAAGACATCCCTACTGAGGTTATAGACATGTGCAGGCAACAGGGCCATGTTTGTGGTATTAAAGTTAATTTGATACTAAGATTTACTCGGTTATCCTTCTCTTTCCCTAAAAATCATCATTTTATTTCTTGGACAATGGTTCTAAGATGATTTGAGCTTGATGTTTTGAATTCTATCTTTCAAAAATCAAGAATATTTAATGATGTGGTACCCTTAGTGAAGGTAATTCTTTGTACTGATTAAGGGGAAATTTAGTTTTTCATCTAGATGACAACATAATTTAGAGTGTTTTCTGATTGGTCCAGGAAGTTGTCATCTTGTTCTATTTTTATTTCCCTTTTCTAGCATCATAACTCTAATTCTTTATGGTATTTATAGTGATGAATTGCTCAATGATGATTAGTCACTAGGTGTTGATGGACAACAATGTGTTTTGATTGTGGTTGCCTCTAAATAAGAACTACATGACCTAGGTACATGATTGTTATAGTAGGTGCAAGAATCTTGTGGTATTCTTCTTGAAATTGCACATTTTTAGCAAATATTTGATTTTTTATCATGAATGTTAATAATATTCTAGGAAGAAATAAGAGCTCTGAAATCTATGACAAGCAGGTAGTTCATTTGAGACAAGACAACAAGTATGTGATGTCTATCATAAAGGTGCAATACTATTTTTCCATAATGTATGGTACAAAGCATTTCTTTCCCGTACGTGATCTTGTTGCAATTTTATCATTCCTGCACTTGATACTTTCATAAGCATTGTAACATGGTTTTAGTTGGGACTCTAATAGTGATGTTGCAGACTTAATGAATTCTTAAAAAATGATGACGTACTAGGTATCTTAATATTTCCTTGCTAAGATTTTTGCTGACACTTTTGTTGGGGAGCATAGTACGATCATTAATCTTTAAGCATTCCCCCTTCCTTCTTCCATGATTTTATAATTTTTATGGTTTGACTTGCATGAGGACATCAAAGAAGGTCAGCATGGGGGAGTGTTGAGCCTCCATTTTTTCTAGATTTTCATGATTTTATTGAATAATTTTATGCCCATACTAAGTGTCTATAATCATTATTATTCTTTTTAAGCATTATTAAGCTATTATTTAGAGGCATTTAGAGCTGACAATGGTTGATCTATGAACTCTTCTTTCTTTGTTAATTTGAAGGGTATTTAATGTGAAAATGTCATTAATGTTAGGATCTTTTGTGGAAGGTGCTAACGTTGTTGTACAAGTAGTTCTTGCACCAATATTTCTGTACTAACAGTTCCTGCACTAGTTATGCCTACACCAACATTCCTGCACTAATTTGGGGCTTTCATACATTGACACATTTCTAGGGAAATATGAAAGAGGTTTTTGTTCAAAATATTGTTTTAACATTTCCACATAAGTCAAGATACACCTAGGTCATACAGACTCATATTTAGGGAATAATTAATGCCTCAACCCCAAATTCACAGTAGTTTCCAGACTACCAACTTCCTCCTCGTTTTCCATGCAGGTGAAGGCGAATAGAGAGATTATAGAACATGGGTTTTGGTCCCAGTATAGCAAATGGACTAAGCCTCAAACATATTTCTAAAAATCGTAATGGTATAAAAGTTACATAAGGGTCTTTAAAGCAGTTTTATAAAAAAAAATATTGTTTTTCTAGAATTTTAGGATCTCATATTTGACAAGTATATAAACAGTTAGTTTTAGGCATGATCTCTGAGGTATTGGAGCTGAATCAAAAAATTATTAGAATGTTTATTGTTGTAAATACAACAAGCTACCTTTCCTTCGAAAAACTTTCCCAGATTTGTAATGGTTAAGAAGATACGAAGTTTTCTTTGGAGATAGTTTGTTAAAAATACCATTTTTTCTAGAATTCTAGAAGATGCCCAGATTTGGAAAATTTGTATCAAATCTTCATTATTTCAATAGGGAAACGATTGTACTGATATTCTATTGATGAATATCAGTTGGGATTCAATCTCGATGTTGTTTGCTAAGGAAATTATCGTGTAGAAATAATAAAAGGAAGAAGTTATGTAGGTGTGATGGATGACAAATTGTAGATTGTGAATCACATTGTTTATAGCATGGATGATCAATATTGATTGTGTAGGGAAGGAGAAGCTCCATGCCCAATGGGATGATCCTTGGAGGGGACCGCTAGAGCTAGCGTTGCATCATTCCATAACTATGTAACACAACTTCAAAATTGATATATTATGGCATTCGATTTATATTTTCAAGTTTTCTTTTTGAATTTGCTAGCACTGTGATCTAATTGCTGCAAGGGAAATGAGTTGGGTGGTTGGGCCCACTAGCTAGTTTGTTTCCCCAAACTTCTTAGAATTTCCTTTGTTGCATTTTATTTTTCATGGTTTGATTGTGATTAAATATATTATGAAATTCCATTTTCATTTCTTCTTCCTTTGAACCATTTGATTTTCGATTTCATTCCATTGCTCTCGGCATTTGATGTTAATGACATCATTAAGCATTCTTTATGGCTGAAGGATATTATGTTTTACTAAGAATTTTGGTTGATTAAACTCATGACTTCCTTAAAACTATTATTTTAAATGTGAAACCGATTCTTGCACTTTTAAGAGAAATATTCATTCTTGAAATTTTAATAATTAAATTCCAGGATCAACATAAGGAAAAGTTATCATATTGTTTTATTGGCAAGTGAATTTCTCACAAGAATTCTTGGAATGATTTATGGTTAAAAATTTATATCCCTTCATCATAATTGACTATTGCATCAGTCCGATATACTCAGTGCAGGAACATGACATACTTTCGGTGCAAGCACATCATTTCAATACAGGAATAATTTTCCAGTGCAAGCACATTGTTGTGGTGTAGGAATGATGATTCAAGCGACGAAGGAAAACTTGTAACAAAGATAAATGCACAATTTCCTTAAACTTGAATATTGAATCATTTCTAGAGAAGTAGTATAATTTAGACCTCTTTTAAAAGATTTCAATGGCTTCATTAGATTAATTGGAAATAAGTTGCCTTATGTTTTATTTGATGCTTTTCATCTTTGCAACATAGCAGTAATATTTTAAGAAGTTTTTGCATTCATTATTTCTTGAATCATTTTATTTTGAATGGGGCGCACATTCCCTTGTCCCTAGGACCCCTGAGGAAGACTTATTGTAGGAGTCAACTCAACCTAGAAGTTGAGCTAGAAGTAGATTCCCAAAGTGTGTTTAATTTACTTTCGAAAAGTCTTGCTCCTTTTTCCTAAATGATGCTTCTTTTGAATTTATTTCAAAATCTTGGTTTTTATTTGACAGATCCCTGAGGTCATATACTGGCATATATTGTGCTATGACTCTAAGTTTACTTACTTTGTTTGACAAATTAAATTTTGGTGTAAATCTTGCATTTATACCACCTGACAGCCTTTCCTTTCGAGAAGATCATATCATAGTCTCTATCCTCAAGCATGGCAATAGATAATAAGTTCTTCTTCAAACCAAGCAAATACATAGCATTCTTCAAGTTTAGTGGAGCCCCATGCTCCCTCTTAAAAGTAACCATGCCCATCCTGATATGCATCTGTAGATCTTTCTCCTCCAGGTCACTGAATAACTCTTTGTCGCTATTGGCTACGTGGGACCTGACCCAAGTTCAACGTTAGTTAGCCAAAAAAATCCCTACACTACTGGCCCTTTTGACACCAGCTCATGGAGCGTGGATTGAAGTCTCACCAAAAGAATTATGGGGGGATGCTGGAACCAAGTTTCTACACCCTGAGATGGTCGTGATGTTGGTTTATTCCTTCTATTCTTGCTCTCATGCAGGTCGTTGAGTTCTAGGGCTTTATCTATCTAGCCATTTACTCCACCCTTCGTTAACTTCGTGAAGGGGTACGATTGGCATGAACATAGCCCTAAGCTATGGTTCAGGTACTTTCGCACTGCTAGGGCAACGTATCATGCAGATTCCCAAACTAGCTTAAGTGTCTTACTTATCTTATTAAAAAATCGCAGTTAGCGCCGCGTAAATAGATATCCTTATTTGCGTTCAATTATCCAATGTAATTACATACATTCACGCATCACATAAGCATTATAAATGAAATTCATACACAATATGACAAGATGCATTAACAGGAAACAAAGACATAGAATTTACAAAATGCTTCTCTTTATTGATATCATTAGATGATTACAGACTATATCCACCCTGCGCAAACAGCTGCAGGGGTCCGTGCACTCAGCTGTGGACTTCCAACCTAGGCCTCTGCGCACTCAGCTGCAGAGCCTATACCTACACTAAGACCCAAAAACTTAGACTTCTCTCCTTATCGCTCAAGACTTCTTACCTCTCTCAAAACTTATTCTTCTTTTCTTTTGACTACCTAGAGCTTACTTACTTAGCTATTTTTAAACAATCCCATGGTCCACGGACCATGGGTAGGTATTTACAACCAACTTTACAAACTAAGGGTGGACAACCCTTTATGACTTATGACACCTTCATGCTAGGCGACCATAAAATATTGAGGTTTTACAACTTTATTACAAAATTTGACCTAAAACATAGGCTTTTAGCCCCAAAACTGTCCTTGGGGGGTCTCACTCCCAACAGGCCCCCAACAAAAATATTATGACTCACACTCAAGTCATTTAGCAGGTGTGGAGATCTTAGAGTGAAGACTTCCCAACTCGACCTGTATGATCACAACCTTAGTAGTGCACTGTACGGCTGCCTGCTTCACCTCTTGAACCATATGCTCGGTCACTGCTCCTGAACTGTCGGCCATAAGCTTTTACTGAGTTTCTTGTAGAGTCGCAAGCTTTCCTTCAATATAGGTTGTGATTGTGTAAGCCTCATCCAACCAGGACTTCAATCGCGCCTTCAACACTTCTTCCTTGTGCAGCACTGCATTTATCTATTGTTTCAACTGCTTGGTCTCCTATAGCTTTGCTCGTCTCTGTGTGAGTGTGATGGTTCACATTGTGCCTTTGACCTCATCATAGCACTATTGTAGCTTGCGTGCTTTTTTCTCCATTCACTGTACAATGGGTTCCTCTTGCAAGCTCATCAGGACCTTGAACGAATGCTCAAAAGGTTGTGTACAGTCTTGTTATAGACATTTTTGGGCACTTCAACCCCAATCATAAATGTCCATAAATTGAGGTCTCCTAAGTCCCTAAAAGTGTTTCTTCACTACCTAAAGGAACAAGGTCAACTGATTACATCATCTCCCAGAAGTTCTCCACTCAAAACTGCTCATAAATGGTCAAAACCTAGACCATACTGAAAGCTAATGCAGAGGGTGTGATGCATATACCTTCCCAATGTATAGTGTGATCATACTGATTTTTCCCTATTAGGGTGTGGTGGTAGGAATGGACAATGGCAGGGACAAATGCAGGTGGAAGATCATGGAATCTTCCAGAATCTCCCTCTACACTTGCCTCTCCATTTTTCCAATCAAGGATGGTAAAGAGATCATCATCTCCAAGTGGAGAAGGAACTTCAAGAGAGAAGACACTAATAAAGATCCCAAAATGACCCACTCACTGTAATCATCTATATATGATCCTCATCAAGAGATCCGGGGGCTGGAATTTGTATTTAAGAGAAGTGTTGTTTGGTATCTGGTGTACATTCACAGTGTTGGGTGATCTAGTTTTGCTTGAGTTAAGAAGGCTTCTTAGTTGGAGGATGATGCTGGGTCGTGAGCACATTGTAATCCTCTTGCTACTTTTTATCTGAATAAAGCTATTATTGTTTCCTTCCATATTCTTGTGTACTTGTTTATATATGCATGTATATGGTTAATACACATCTGATCCTGTATTATTTATGAATTTAGATCCTTGTTTCTTTCATAGTAGTATGTTGTTGTGATTCTACAGGTTATTCTGAAGCTGGGCAAACAAAGAAGAAGCGACGAAAATCTATCAAGAAGGAGAGGAAATTGAGCACAAGACTCAGGTTGGCCCTCTTGGTTCTCCTCTCATCTCTTTTCATAAAAGGAAACAATAGTAGACTTTGATTGTTTGTTTCTAAGATAGCCACCCATCTTAGTGGGAATAGCAGCATCTGAGTGGAAACTATTCCTGGATAACAAAATGGCGACTCTGCTGGGGAGCGACTAGATTACTTGTTAGCCTATATATCCTTGTTTCTTTTATAAACATACAGACGAAGCCTGAAGTCAAGCCAGCTAGCCTTCGAACTTCATTTTTCATACAAATGCAAAGTAGATCAATGTTTCTTCAATCCATCTCCGTGTTTTGTTTATGAATTAAACAATAGATCTGCAAGCAACCTAATTTCCCTAAGTGGTGGCTCTAGTAACCTCTTAGATCACCCCTGTGTTTTACATGCACTGATCTTTACTTATTCGGCCTAAACACCTGAACTAGATTGCAAACTGTGAGTGAAATCTCATTCAAAGTCTCACACTGCTACCATCGCACCCTGCCTTCAAGGAAGTCTGTATGCATCGCACTTCCCGAGTGCAGTAGGTGTGCTGCATACTGAGATCACTGTGTAACAGGTACGATGGTCAGGGAGGATTAAATTTACCCTCTGACTGTGGATGTTTCTCACTGTTTTCAGTCTTATTCAAGAGTTTTGCTGTTTATAGTTAGTGTACTTCTGTGAAAACCCCCTTCTCTTGCATTATTCTGCTTCCTTAGTGCAAAGAACTATAAATGTTTTTATGTATTGTGCGTCGTTTTTAGTTCTCTTTTGCAAAAAGTAGCATAGTCGAACTGTCGTCTCTAGATCTGAAAGTGTTGTAGCTGTCGTTTTACGTTTTAGAAAGCAATTCCATTGTTTTGGATAATCAATTATACAGTTACTATTGCATAGGATTTGAATTATCAGTTTTAAAGTGTCGAAAAGTAGTTTCCATTTCAAAATCGCAAAGT
Organism: Pinus taeda; assembly: GCA_000404065.3. Lineage (NCBI taxonomy): Eukaryota > Viridiplantae > Streptophyta > Pinopsida > Pinales > Pinaceae > Pinus > Pinus taeda. The sequence continues at coordinate 40,374 of APFE031370418.1, forward strand.
GTCTCTCTTGCTTTCACTTCGTTTTGAAAAAGAATTTTGTTGAGTACTGCCGCTTTAAAAGTAATTCAGTTTTGCACATAGCTTTCTTAACATCATTCACACATTAAGAGAGCTGAAAACAAATACATGCATGTGCATTTTCATTTTGATTTCTTGGCTTGATTTAGGACTGTGCATTTAGCGTGTGCTCTGTGCTCTGTGAAGAAAAGATTCTTGACTTTCTTTCCTTTAGTAGCTAGGATTTTCATTGCTGAAAGAAGATAAAACATTTGTTTATCATCTTAGACTGCATTTTAGGAATTACATATACATCATGTGGTGAACCTGAAAGGCAAATTGTTAAGCAAGATCAACTTAAAATAAATTCAATGAATCTAAAAACTCTTTGGAACTTAACGCACAACATCTAGAGGTCTAGGCTAGAGACATATTCTGGCGTCGTAAAGCCTGGTAACTGTTGCTTTCAGTGTTGGTTGGGTGATTCCTCCACTCCGAGATGACAAGTGCCACTACGGACTCTTGCTCCCACTTACTGTCGCATATATATTGGGAGACCACAATAGGCTGCATCCTTTATCCTTAGGAAGCTGTGTCTACCACCCTATTGATCGTAATGCACCGAACACAACATTCAGGAATATTGATTGCCGTACTGTAAAAAGTATTCTGCAGTTTTACGATTGGTTTGGTAATCCTCTCTACCTAGATCTCCAGAGAAGTCCATTTTTCTCCTTTTCAGACTCCTTAAAGGAAAATGTCCTCTGAGCGCTTGTCACTTCAAGCTCAATAAAAATCAAAGGCGAATAGAGTCATCGTTTGTTTTTTCTCGACGCTTTAAGATTGAAAAAACAAGTTGTGTCCAAGCGTCTAAAAATTTATTTTAATCGGAATAACGTCAAAAATTCCCCCGTTGATCTTCAAGTTGAGGAAATGGAGTCTACCAACCAAGGATTTCCCCGTGAAGGAAATCCTAGTCCCTTCTCCTCTTGGGGAGATGTTGGTCCAACCCATATGGCCACCTTGTCACTTCCAGGATTGACAATTGGTCTGCCGATATGGCTCTTCTCTATCTCTGTTGTTCAGAATCCTGTAATTCCTGAACAGTCTAATCAACAACTAGACGACACTGGAGTTGTCTCCCAACCTTCTACTTGATCTGATTCTCCCTCTCCTCCTTCCACTTCACCTGATAAAGCCGATAAAGCTAAAAGTCAAGTAACTGAGAAGACGAAGAATCAGAAAGAGAAAAAGGAAAAGAAGAAAAAGGAACAAAAATCGAAAGGGATCAACCAAGTATGATCTAGCAAAAATCCACACACTGCACAGTCAAAACCTAAATCTCCTTGTGTCATTTGCAATGGAGACCACTATCACCGAGATTGTCCCTGCATCCCTCGGATCTTAAGGGACTAGTCTCCTCATTTGCACAATCCGGTAGCATCAACCTCTGGCGATCATGTTGAATGCTCACCATCAACCAGTGAAAGTTAAGCACATGGAAAAAGAAGGAATCCTAAACTTCCTTGTAAGTTGTGTGAAGGCGATCACGCAGTCCACCATTGTCCCTTCCTTGAAGAGGCTAAAAGAGTTTTGGATAATCGTCCGGTTTCACCGCTACGACTTCCTCCTGGATATCAAAAACTCTTGCCGAGCCCTCCACCGGTTGACAATCCGGCTGGCCCATCATTGTGGTTAGCCGAAGCACCTATCATTGAAAATGAACCCTCTAAATCCATACCAGATGAAAGTCAAAGGGTCGATACGGCAGTTGACCCGGTCTTGCCTTCAGAGTGTTCATCTTCGAATGATACCGTCACCGAAGAGAAAGAGAACAACACCGTTCAAATTCTTTTCATCAACACAGACTCCAATGAGCTTGGGGGTAGTCCTCTTGTTCCTTTACCGCATGAAGGAAGTTCATCAGAGTCATATCTGGCCGTCTATTCGGTCCCACCACCAAGTAACGTAGTCGTTTCCTTCGACCAGAATCTACTAGGCAGACCCCGTTTACTAGCCAGTGTATCATTCAGAATCATTATACAAGCTTACAAGATGGTCATGGTTGGTAACATCATTGATGAAGGGGCTTCTGTGAGTATCCTTTCCTCAACTGCTTGGAAAGCGCTTGGTTCGCCATCGCTTTTTCCTGAAATGAGAAATATAATAGGCTTCGACAAGGGAACCAGTCGACCTTTAGGGATCCTTCCAAATGTGCCCATAACTTTGAGAAGGAAAAATATTCACATCAACGTTATGGTAGTTCAAGGACCTTTAGATTATAATCTACTCCTTGGACGCGACTATATTTATTGCATGGGAGCCATCGTCTCCTCACTCTTTAGAGTAATGTGTTTTCCGCACGAAGGCAGAATGGTCAAGCTCGTGGACAAAATGTCATTCCCTGGATCACACATCGCAAATAGTCAAATGCCGTCCCTAAATGGTCTTTTCATGCAAGAAATGTCTCATCGGTCTCCAGTCTGTCCACCTGATGAGCGCGAGTGATTTAGGAAGATATGACTGAAACCCAGGGGCATGCACCCTGGTCTGTTTCGGCAGGAAAACCTTAGGTATAGAGTGGATTTCCACGAGGGATATATGACTAGTCTGACACCTGTCCTCATAGGAATTGGATTGGACTGGAATAAGATACCTTCATTAAGGTTATGCGGAGTGGCATGCGGTCGCACCACTCCCCTTTGTGTATCTTGGTAGACATCGCCAAGGAAGCTTTCTATCTGCTATGCAGATGGAACTTTCTTGGTAACCTCGAAATTTTTCGCTATACTTGGGGGCATGCAAACCTTTCCGAATGCAAGTGAAGAGCGGCTATTTATTTTTAAAATTTTTAGGACTTCTAACCCTTTAAACCCATAAGGCTAGTCATTTCCTAACTTGAATAAAGAAAGGATTCGGGGCAAAGCTTCGAAAGGTGCAAGCTCCATAAAAAATGGCATCTTGAATGAGACATTCTTATCATACGATTGGCGAGAAATGTTGTCGCAGAGTTCAAGCTCGTTAAAAAATAAACTCTCCACGAGCAGTTTTAGCACATAGTTCAAGCTCGTTAAAAAATAAACATAACTCATGAGCAAGTGTTTCCCCCCACCGTTTAAGCTCATTAAAAAATGAACCGGTAAATAACCATTGTGAATGCCTTATCGCCATCTTTTGAGCATTGGTCGTGTTCTCGCCATCACCTCCACTCTGTTTTTAGCCGATCATTCACCCCCATATGATTTTTTACCCCTTCGAGGAACATCTGCGAAGAGTGATTCTGCTACCCATCCTTGTAACAATGTCATGATTGGAAAATTCCAAATCTTACCTGGAATTAGCTGCTACCTGAAACCATCACTTTTTCCTCGAAAACGAGTCTTCTTTAAGCTCTTTCCACCGAACTCGTAAAATATTAAAAGATTGCCGAGCGATAGGCATCTCTGGCTCGTTAAAAGGCATCGGAAGTGCTATCCCTCCTCTAGATTTTAATCTTTTTGGACCTGAGGGATTATTACACAAAAATATCGAGCGCTTGTCTTGTTCGGCTCATTAGGACTATCGAAAATTCATCCCTTTTGTATTGTTTTACGCTTTTTCAGACTTAAGGGATTATACAACGAAAAAGAATCTTCCGAGTCTTCTTTCCGTTTCTTTCAGACTCTCTAAAATTGAAAGAGACCAAGTTATCTTTGTCATTAAACTTGTTCAAACCGAATAATGACAAACTCATCCGAATGGATGAGAACGAGTTTCAGTGTCGCTAGGCTCACTAAAATATAGTGACAGGTTCGCCCGAAGAGCGGCTTATAGAACAAGCATATGTTATCCTCCTCAAGCTTGACAAAAATAAAGAGGTACTGGTCAGCAATGACTAGGGAAAATTGGGAAGAAAACTTGAAGAAACTTTATTGGTAGCAAGTCGCTCTTGAACATGACACTTTTCTTCCGCATCCATGTCGACTTGGGTTGTTCCGTTCACTGGTCATCACCATTGGTCCATCACACCATCCATCTTTGGGGTTAATGCTACCAAGCCATCATCAGTGTCGCCGATATGTTCAAGAGAAGTCATTCAGACAATTCACCTGTATCTCACCCACCGCAATACATTCATGCTTCATTCCTTCATGACCGCCACCCTGAACCCTGTACCGTCAGTTTGTTTTCACCACCAAAATCATTTGCTTCGTTCAGTGTCGTTGATGTGGGATTCATTAAGGCCCTCCTGCGACAGGTCACTTCTTGTCGCCATCAGCTCATTATCCAAGAAGTTGACTTAGGAACAACCCTTTCAGTAATTTGAAGCTTGCATGCCTTAATGGCAAGTTTCTCACTTTCGGCAACAGGTTTACATCAATGGCCTTCGACTGAGAGATTTTGCGTGGTGTTCGACGCCAAGTCCACTTTCACACCACGTAAATTATACTGTAGTACCTTGAGGGTCATTTGCATTATTGGTGATTCCTCTCGCGCCTGTTAACAGCTTACATCATTGGCTGGTAATCAGGCGATGTCTTTCCATGTTGGAATCCAGAACATTTTTCACATGGATCGAATTGTACTCCGAGTGAAGATTGAACGACTTTTGAAGACCCCAGATATAGTTTCTTCCATCCAGGCTAAGATATATTTAGGAATATAAAAACATCCAGTGTACATCATTTCCGAAGAGATGATCATCCAAATCAAAGGCTGATGTGTCCATATCATCAGTCTATCACACAGACGATCGTCTGTCCTATGTACATGAAAATGAGTATATAAATTTGAGCATGGGAATGCCCGCCTCAGGTAAATCACGAAAAAATGTTGTCAAAATAATGTATTGTATTGTATCTTATTACAGGTCGCCTCCCAGCTCGGAAAAACTTGAGATCCTCATAGTAAATCATTTCACCCGACATCAAAAAGATTAACGACCTCATGCTTTAGGGGGAAACTATTATAGACATTTTTGGGCACTTCAACCACAATCATAAATGTCCATAAACTCAGGGCTCCGAAGTCCCTAAAAGTCTTGCTTCACTACCTAAAGGAACAAGGTCAACTAATTACATCATCTCCCAGAAGTTCTCCACTGAAAATTGCTCATAAATGGTCAAAACTGGACCATACTGAAAGCTCAATGCAGAGGGTGCGATGCATATCACCTTCCTAGTGTACAGGGTGCGATGCATATTGATTTTCTCCTATGTAGGGTGTGATGGTCAGGAATGGACAAATGGCAGCGACAAAAATGCGAGGTGGAAGATTATGGAATCTTCCAGAAGCTTCCCCTCTGACACTTGCCACTACATTTTCGACCAGGGATGAGTAAGAGATCATCACTCTCCAAGTTGAAGAAGGAACTATCAGAGAGAGGACACTAATCAAGATCCCAAAAGATGACTCACCTCTCTGTAATCATCTATATATGGATCCCTCATCACAGAGACCCAGAGGCTGGAATTTTGTATCTTATAGAGAAGTGTTGTTGGTATTCTGGTGTACATTCACAGTGTTGGGTGATCTAGCTTTGCTTGAGGTGAAGAAGGGATTCTTAGCTGGAGGATGACGCTGGGTCAGAGCACATGGTTGTAATCTTATTGCACGTGTATATGGTTAATGCACATCTGATACTCCATTATTTATGAATTTAGATCCTTGTTTCTTGCGTAGTAGTATGTTTTTGTGATTCCACAGGTCCTTTTGAAGCTGGGCAGACAAAGGACAAGTGGAAAAACTATGTCAAGAAGGAGAGGAAATCGAACGCAAGGCTCAGGTTGGCCCTCTTGGTTCTCCTCTCATCTATTTTCATAAAAGGAATCAACAGTAGACTTTTATTGTTTGTTTCTAAGATAGCCACCCATCTTAGTGGGAATAGCAGCATCCGAGTGGACACTATTCCCGTATAACAAAGGTATACTCTGATACATGTCCTTTGGCTTCCCAGCTGTACTTAGGCATGGCCTCCCTTCTCGTTGTTACGTCTCCTGTGAGTTTCTAGTCATAGTGAAGCAACAAAGATCGACCTTGAAATCCTTATTGTCTGACAGTGTGGAGCTCCATGTTGAGAAATTAATTGTCAAGTGACCCGCACACTACTCCATGAGTCTCGTACCCCCTTTTAAATCACTAAAGACATGCACACAAAGCAGTCGATTTCTTCCTTAAAGTATTTGACTTCATTTCTGCTACCTATGTTGTCCTTAGTTTCTTGTTACATAGTCTTCAACATGATTAACCATTTTCAATTACCAACTCCTCTATCCCTTCATTCAATATTGTAGCTTCCAGCCCATACATTCTTTAAAACTATGTACTTCCTTAATGGAGAAATTACATATGCAATCTTCATAATGGTGTAGTATTTTTATCTCTTGATTGCCAACCTCTCATATGATGAGCCCCTTTTGCTTAGCCCTTCCCTCATTTCATATCATAGGACTGAGGGTCGTGACATACCACTTAGCCTTGAGGTGTTAAAGAATTTAGACTCTTTATGAGGGCTATTTTTCCTTTGTTAAGCCCTTAACACCCTTGGTTCTTTAAGTTCTTCTTGACCATGTGCTAGGAAAATATCAAAGCCCCTCTCATCGAAACTTTTCAATCAGGGATTCAACTTTGGAGTTGTAATATTCCCACTTCCGATATAGCCATAGCTCTCGTTCCTCAGCCCTAGCTCCACGCCTTTGGTTCTTTGAGCTCTTATGACCATGTGCCAACCCATATCGAAAGCCATCTATATCAGAGCTTTTCAAGACTTGATCTGTTATATAGTTCTGACATCTTCAATCCTTCATTCGTCGACTTTCAATATGAAATCATCGCTTCCATGTGGCACCTCATGAGTGGTGACATGTGTCACCCAGATTTTCCCCCTTAGTCCCCCCAAAACACCAAAACTACCTACCACGTGTCCTTCTATACTACCACATCATGTTGACGTCAGATATTGTAGCCTAATCAGAACCAATCATATGTCGCCACATATGCTGCTAGAGAAGAGAGAAATAGGCCCACACACCTTTGGTTTTGTGATGAAATCCTTTGTTAATCCTTTCTTAGCATTCCCGGTGGTTTTTAACACTATCAGCCCTTCACCCATTTCTCAACTTTTTAAAGGTTTCACATGAAGAAGTTCCAATTATCCGATTGTCGATATGCCTGATGTTCCAACGATCTGATCTATAGGACCTCCAATATGTGATGTGCTGATATGCTTGATGCTTCTAGACCTCTAATGTCGTTAGACCTCTAATCTCGAATATGTCAATATTCTTTCCTGCCTAAGGCTTCAAATCCATAAAACTTGAGCAAGACATAACTTTTGAACCAGGAATCCATTTATGGACTTATGCGTATCGTTGGAAATATTATTCAGAGCACTTTCCAATGGAGGGGGTTTGATGGAGACTTTGAGTCCTTCTACTACTTGGAATATGACTGGAAACTTCTCTTCTCATTGACTCCATGGACAGCTAAAATCACACCGACCATAATTATCTTCTCCATGAAGCCTGCAACGGTCATAAGAATCCTTTTGAGCCATGCATTCTTACCAATTTGGTTGATGTCAATGCCAACATTCATGCACAATTCTAGCACAACCACCATCAATTGTCCACCATTCTCTCCATTTTGACTTGCATCCATAGTCATTATGGTCATCATATGTTTTCGTCAATCATCATTTAAAAATGTGTGTGTATATATATTCCAAACTTTATCATAGAGAGCATCAATTATTTTTTATCTACCCAACATGGGTTGTCAACATGTATCATAGCCCCATAAGGATTAGCAGCCTGCACTCAATGATAGTTAGTGATGTCAATGTAACTCATCAACAATAACAATTAATCCTTTACTTACCTAATGGCTATGCCAATTACCAAGGACTCCATTATGTAATTCCATTGTAAAATTTAGAGTATGGAAGTACCGACTTATTTTTTCTATTCATATAGTGGTATTAAGATTTTTTAAGAAACCATTTGCCATTCTTTTTATTTAATGATAGATTTCAACTGGTGTATTGTCGCACTGTATAACATTACTATTCTTTTAATTATATGCATTAGCCATACATAAGTATATGTTTAGAATCCACTTTTTTCCTTTTTGTGTTCTAGTTGTTGATGAAGTTATACACAACTTTCTTTGCAAGTGCAATCATAGTCTTTCTATATATATACTCTTTATTTTTATTTTATTTTTAACATTCGTCTACCATATGATTTTCACTTCATTCACTAGCAATTTATTTTAATACCTTTGACCGATAAGGTCCTATGGAATTATCAATAAAGTACAATTTTATCCTAACATGATATTTAACTCATTTTTCCACTCCTCAATAATTATATCTGTTATCATTACCCCTTATATTATTTCCTAGGAATACTTCCTTACCATACCCCATGATAGCACACAACCAATGATCTGTTCTTATGAAGCATCAACATCCATAATATAAAATATGTTGCAATATCCCATTACCAAGTTTCAAGGACTATTATTATTATAGTGAAACTAAACATGTCCACGTTAATCATCTGCCGATTATTTCATGCAAAAATTTTTATTCGGTTTTTATAGTTTAATTGGTTTCTTGATTTTATTTGTCTCCCTCTAATATTTTTTAATAGCCAAAATCACAAGGAAATATTGAAATAATTCACTATAACACTCCAAGGGCACAACTATAATTAGTATGGAAATGCTTAAATTCACCAAGGATAACAAGAAATTTATGTCATCAAGTCTTACAACCATGCTTTTCCAACATGTTTCTCTGATGAGTTGCTCATTATTATCTTTATGGGATTACATCCCTGTATGTTGTACAAATTATTGACTAATGCATTTGGGGGTTGCAAGGTTCCATTCCCCTTACATTTTCGTCCTATTAGTCATCTCCTCACATCTTGTTAGTGTGATTGTCTTTACATAGTGATTTTGTGATCATATGTTCATGTTGAAACTTCATTTATATCTATAAAGGTCATATTAAAGTTATTTAAGGTACTCATATGGTGCATGCTACATTTTCCATGTTAGTACATTACCTGACAATAAGCATATGTAATGCTTGTGCCAACATGCTTCTAGAATTCTCTTTATCACAACTTTACTTTCTATAAAGTCATGTGCCTTTTTTATGTTTTGTTACCTTACTTGGCTACCCACTAATTTAGTATCACATTCTACCCATACTCACTATCCATTCTTCAATCCATATTAATATAACAGACAATTAGAAGTATTTAATATACACGTTCTTTGTCATGTGTACTTAACACACACACACACATAGATAGATATAGATATCATCTTATTTTGTCCTTTTCAGGTTATGATGTTGGCCAAAATATTTTAAGGAAAAGGCATTACATTCATAAGGATCTGATTAAGAGTTTCCTCATTGTAATTTACAACTATATTATCTAGTTTATAAGAGATTTTTCGGCATAAATCACAAGATGTTTCATTTGTCAACATGTTTCGAACCAACCAGTGTGGTTCATCGTCAAGACAAGTTGAAGAATCAGAGCTAGATTGCATGTTAAATAGTCAGAGTAGAACATCGAAGGAATATAATTTTAGACCTGTCAATGACTATGTTGACTAACTAACAACTAAATTTGACCAAGAAACGACCAGTTGGACCAGACCCAGGGAAAAGGTGGCATAACAATATTTAATTAAAAATAAAAATTAAAAATAAGTTAAAGTTATGGAATTCACTAATTATTAAATTAATAGTTTTTATTAAATTAAAAGGTCACGGGACAAATCAATTTACATCAAAAGTGTTAACCAATATATATTTTATTTTGATTTATATATATATATATAATATATATTATATATATATATATATATATATATTATATATATATATATATATCTATATATATATATATATATATATATATATATAAGTATTATGTACTAAGAAATAAATCATTAATATTATAAGTTATAAATTTCTTTAATTGTATATTTAATTGTTTAACTTGTTTATTTAATTATAAATTAATAAAAACAAATTATCATAGAATGATTTCAATATTAAAGTCATTATTTTTCATTTATTAATTAAGTTAAAATTATTAGCATAGACTAAATTTTATTAAAATATCTCATACTATAAAGACAATCCCATCAAAGAAAAAAGTCAAAGAGAGAAGGTTACGTGATAACAGGGGAAAAACTAACTTATAAGAAAACTAGAATAGGCTATACAAAGAGGGAGGGGAGGAAATGAAGAAGATGACTAGGAAGTGAGGGCTGGGACCCAGCATCTACTGATCTTCCAGCCATCCTCTCTATTGAGATTTCTCGTCCTTTTTTCAATCTCAAGGGCTTCCCTAAATTTTGGGTGATGGAACTGCGAAACTCTAGCAATAACACTAGCTTCGTCTATACAAACATGATGTTTGGTTTTCTCTACATTCTCTACTAAAGCGGAAGACTTGGTTCTCCTATGTTCAAGGTCAGTTGCAGCTCACTAATCCTTTGATTAATGGAGCGTCTAGTCTCACCAATATAGGGGGTCCCACAAGAACAAGGAATAATATAAATCCCTTTCATGTCCTTAAGGTCGATAGGATCCTTCACATATCTAAGGGACTTACGAATGGTGTTAAGGGGTATAAATGTAGGGCAAACATTATGCTTCTTAAGAATCCTCGTAATCTTATCAGTGGTCCCTTGCACAAATGGAAGATGGACACTTGGGATAATATCAACCCCTTTCATTTCCTTAGGGTCGATAGGATCCTTCACAGATCTGAGGGACTTACGAATGGTGTGAAGGGGTCTAAAGGTAGAGGGAACATTATGCTTCTTAAGAATCCTTGCAATCTTATCAGTGTTCCCCTCCACAAACAAAAGATGGAGACATGGGATAATATAAAGCCCTTTCATGTCCTTAGGGTCAATAGGATGCTTCACAGATCTGAGGGACTTATGAATGTTGTTAAGGGGTCTAAAGGTAGAGGGAACATTATGCTTATTAAGAATCCTTGCAATCTTATCAGTCGTCCCCTACATAAATGGAAGATGGACACCTAGGATAATATAAAACCTTTCATGTCCTTAGGGTTGATAGGATCCTTCACAGATTTGAGGGACTTACGAATGGTGTTAAGGGGTCTAAAGGTGGAGGGAGCATTATGCTTCTTAAGAATCCTCGCAATCTTATCATTGGTCCCCTACACAAATGGAAGATGGACACTTAGGATAATATAAACACCTTTCATGTCCTTAGGGTCGATAGGATCCTTCATAGATCTGAGGGACTTACGAATGGTGTTAAGGGGTATAAAGATAGAGGGAACATTATGCTTCCTAAGAATACTCAACATCTTATCAGTGGTCCCCTGAACAAATAGAAGGTGGACACCTGGGATAATATAAACCCCTTTCATGTCCTTAGGGTCGATAGGATCCTTCATAGATCTTAGGGACTTACGAATGGTGTTAAGGGGTCTAAAGGTGGAGGGAACATTATGCTTCTTAAGAATCCTTGCAATATTATTAGTGGTCCCCTGCACAAAAGGAAGACGGACACCTGGCATAATATAAACCCCTTTCATGTCCTTAGGGTCGATAGGATCCTTCAAAGATCTGAGGGACTTATGGAAGGTGTTAATGGTGTTAAGTCCCTCTCATCTGTGAAGGATCCTATCGACCCTAAGGACATGAAAGGAGTTTATATTATTCCTTGTTGTTGTGGGACTCCCTATATTTGTGAAACTGGACGCTCCATTAATCAAAGGATTAGTGAGCATGCAATTTACCTTAAACATAGGAGAACAAAGTCTTCCACTTTAGCAGAGCATGCAGAGAAAACCAAACATCATGTTTGTATAGAGGAAGCCAATGTTATTGCTAGAGTTTCACAGTTCCATCACTGGAAATTTAGGGAAGCCCTTGAGATTGAAAAAAGGCCGAGAAATCTCAATAGAGAGAACAATTGGAAGATCAGTAGTTGTTGGGTCCCAACCCTCATTTCCTAGTCGTTTTCCTCATTTCCTCCCCTCCCTCATTGTATAGCCTCATCTAGTTTTCTTATAAGTTAGTTTTTTCCCCTTGTTATCCCGTAACCTTCTGTCTCTGACTTTTTTCTTTGATGGGATTGTCTTTATAGTATGATATATTCTAATAGCATGTAGTCTATGCTAATAATTTTAACCTAACTAATAAATGAAAAATAATGACTTTAATATTGAAATCATTCTATGATAATTTGTTTTTAT